>JADRCC010568308.1:0-11200 GCA_019843855.1 Hylomyscus alleni
CATAAGGGCCTGCATTAAGGAAGTTTTTACTCTCTTGCCGGGCAGTGGTGGCACACAGCTTCAATCCCAGTACTCAGGAGGCAGAGCAGGTGGACTTCTGAGTAGGAGGCCAGCTTAACCTGCAGACTGACTTCTAGGCCAGCTAGTGCTGCACAGAGAACTGTCATGAAAACAGACTTTCTGCCCTCTCAGAGACGATTAAACTCCAGTGCTTCAAACCTTGTAGAACACACTAAAACCACACGCAAGCTGCAGCCTTTAAAAAATTTATTATTTCTTTTACTTTTGAGATTATACTATATTTATATCATTTCTCTTTTCTCTTTTTTCACTCTAAACTCTCTCATAAACCCCTTCTTGTTTTCTTTCAATTTTTTCATTAATTGTTGTTATAGCCATCTGGATATGTATACATATTCTTAATCTGTTCAGGCTGTATAATGTTGTTTGTATGTATGTTTTGAGGGCTGACCATTTGGTATTGGATAATCAGTTGCTGGGCTCTTCTGAGTTCTGAGATTGGCTGAGGCCATTCATAGACTTAGTATTTTATAGAAAGTCCTGCATTTGTTTTTCACATTTCTACTTCAAGTGATAATCTCTCTGGAGGTCTTATTCGCTTGACTGTTTATCTTACTGCCTACAGTATTCATGAAAAATTAAAACTTCTAGTTTTTGTGAATTGGCTAAAATAGCTTAAAATTATTAATAAACTGGAGGTACTGATTTTCTTTTATAATGCCTCAATTTTTTCTAAGAAAATTTATTTTTTATTTCTCTTCATGAATTTATAAAATGAACTGTAACATGAATAAATATTCTGGAAGTTATCCTAAATTATCATTTTTAAGCATTAAAGAAATGTCTTGGACAAATGCCAGCAATTCGGTGTTTTGTAACATGGCATAGTGTAAGATCTTAGTTTAGTGGAACTAATGTTTTAGAGACTGGCGAATTGGGAAGATTGTATTGTTAGACAATGCTACTTTTTTTCTAAGGGCTTGAGAAAATGGAATAAATAACTTAAAACACTTAAAATAGACGGAGGGGAACTTATCTAAAGTATATTTTTAAAGCTAATTTCCAAGTGGATAGTTTTTTTGTCATTCCCACACCAGACTAATCCATTTGTGTGTATTTCAGTGCTAATATAGTACTGATTAAATTGTGCATCAAATTTTCTTGCTGAAGTGTTAGAACGGCGGGTTCTATCAGAACATACCACACACTAGGCCCAAACAGTTCCACGTGTAAGAGGTTTAATTGAGGGGGGGGGCAGTAGCAGGAAGAGAGGAGGGAAAGAGAGAGAGGGAGGAAAGTTCCCCTTATATATATGGGTTCTGACTTAGTGGCCACAGATAAAGGTGGGAGGTGAGCCCAATGGATTCTGGGAATATGGTAGTCTGTGAGATCTGCCCATGCGACACCACAGGATTTGGAGGCCCTGATGCTAACCTAGATCCTGAAAGTATATATGCATTTTGGAGATTAAGTTTTAGCAGTTTATGCTCTTGTATATGAGTACTGTCAATATACAATGCTTTGTTAAACTTTGTTTAATGCAATTTGTTGATACATGGAGTCTCTTGCTTTAAAGCAGTTTTAAATTACTACAGTAATAAAAGATTTTATACTTGTTATTATAATCTGTGAAGAACAACATTTTTCTATCCTACAGTTGGCTGTATGCCACTTTCTGACATCTTCATTTGCCTGTAGCCTATTTTCCTGTTTCCTGAGATGGTCATATCATCCACTGAGAGTTAATAATGAAACATAAGCTTTTCTTTCATTTCTGAACTTTCTTCTGATTTATTGTACATTATTTTGTTTGTTCGTACTTCCTTCCATTTTCCTCTTCTTTTTTCACTAATACTATTTCCACTCAAGTCCTTTGCCTTGAGCTTAATATGAAGCTAATTATCTACATTTAATATGAAGGTAATTATCTGCATTTGTTTACTTCTCATCATGTTGGAAAGGCTTTTCCTTTATTTATTTCTTTCCTCTCTGCCATTCCTCTGCTCTGTTTCTATAGATACCTTTTCAGTGTGTTTTAATATATTCCTAATGTTGTATTCATAACTATATAAACTTTAAAACATTACCCAAAAGAACCGTGTGTTTGTGTGTGTGTGTGTGAATGTGTGTGTGTTTGTGTGTGTTTGTGTGTGTGTGTGTGCATGTGTGTGTGTATGTATGTGTGTGTTTATGTGTGTGTGTTTGTGTGTGTATATGTGTGTATGTGTGTTTATGTGTGTGTGTATGTGTGTGTATATGTGTGTGTATGTGTGTGTGTTTGTGTGTGTGTATGTGTATGTGTGTATGTGTGTGTTTGTGTATGTGTGTGTGTATGTATGTGTGTATGTGTGTGTATATGTGTGTGTGTGTGTGTGTGTGTGTGTGTGTGTGTGTGTGTGTGTGTGGTGTATATTTACCTTGCCTTCCAACCCTTTTAGCCATAGTCAGAGATTAATCTAATGCTTGACTGTTTGGGTTTGTCTGTGTAGTGGTGAATTGGTTAAACTGCTTAAACTGCTCCCAGAAGATCTCTGGAGCGCTATACCTGCACAAGAGCTTTCTAGATTCGTGAATGAAAGACAGCCAGACAGACAGACAAGCGCGTTCTGGATTGTGAATGAAAGACAGATAGACACATACACGTGTATGTTAGCTAATTTTGGTATGCCTTGACTAGCTCAATGGCTGGGCACTTCTAAATCTCCCCGATGCTAGCAAATACTTCCCTCCAGTATTAGGAGTTAACATCTTTCAAAATCTAGATTTCATCTCTGCTATGCCAGACCCAGTTGGGGAAGTGGCCTCTAGGACCACTTTCCCAGATTCTCACATGTTGGCCGGGCTTAAGTTGCATCTTTCTGCTTCCCAGTCAAATCCCAGCCCATCTCCATGCCCAGCCATTGGTTGTATGGCTATTCTTTATTATCAATGGAAGCCCGCTGTGGGCAGGGACCATCAGGTCTACAAGTGTGGCTTTTGGGAGCTAAAATAAGACAAAGCATTAGAACCAATTCCCAACACAATTTATATAAATAGAACCTATAAAACATGTATTTGTATGTGACTCAGTTCTTAGCATAACTTTTCAAAGTACCTGTAGTATAGAATGTGTCATTTCTGAATCCATTTTGTATTGCTATAAAAAAATAACTAATTTAGGTTCATTATGGTTTAAAGAGATTGATTTTTGTTCACAAATTTGGCTAGAGGTTTCAACATGGAATCCATGTTCTACTTCACTCCGTTGAGGACCCTTCTGTGGTTGTCATAAGCTATAGGAGTAGAAGGAAACAGGTCTAGTACAGCAGAGAGCAAGCATGCTTGGCCTTAGTTAATATTAAATGCTCTTGTAAGAACCAGCTCCTCTGAAGTGAGCAGCACCCCTTTCCTGTGAGCTAGTTACACGCTGATCTCTACTTTTTATTTTACATGTAGGAGAGTTTTGCCTGAATGTATTTAAGTATACTGTATGTGTGCCTGTACCTGAGGTGTCTGGAAAAGGGTGTTTGACCCTCTAGAGCTAGAGTTATAGGTAGTTTTGAGCTGCCAGATGGGTGCTTGAAACTGAACCAGGGTCTTCTGCAAGAACAGCTAGTGCTCCCAAGCCCTAAGCTATTTCATTAGCTCCCAATCTCCATTTCTTAATGGTTTCACCACTTTAACATTGCCATTCTGGAGACTGCTTCCAACATGTGAAACTTTGGAACACATTCAAGCATGGAGCCTTTTATTATGGAATAGAGTGGCACTATGTGTGTGTATTTCACATTTTGTTCATCATTTGGTAGATATTTGATTGTTAATCTTGTTGACTGTTATGAAGTGTTGTTATGACTACTCCTATAGTTTATGTGAATCATGCTATCATTTCTCCAAATGCTCTATATTTTCAAGAGTAGAATTGCTAGGTCATGTAGTCTCTCTGTATTTAATCTTTTGAGGAGCTGTCAAACTTTCCCCATATCTATACCGCTCTATAGTCTTATTGCAGTGTGTGATGTTGTGCCCGTCTCTTCACAACTTTGCCATACTTTTATGCTGCTAGCCATTGATGTGGCTGTGAAGTAGTAAATTTGAGGGTTTGATTTTTTTTTTTTTTGTTCCATGGATAATGCTGTTGAGAATATTTTTATGACTGTATTTGCTAATTATATGTATTTCATTAAAAAAGTCTGAGTCATTTGTTTTAGTGAGTTCCAGGACAGGCAAGGCTACACAGAGAAACCCTGTCTCGAAAACAAAACAAAACAAAAAAACAACAAAAAAATGTATACTATCTTTTTTTGAATTATGTAAATAAACTCTTTAATTTTGATTATAATTCCCTTATGGCTTTCAGACATTTTGAGTTCATTTCATTTTTCAGATGGTGTCTTAGGGTTTTACTGCTGTGGTCAGACACCATGAACAAGGCAACTCTTATAAGGACAACATTTAATTGTGGCTGGCTTACAGGTTCAGAGGTTCAGTTCATTATCATCAAGGCAGGAACATGGCAGTATCTAGGCAGGCATGGTGCTGGAGAAGCTGAGAGTTCTACATCTTCATCTGAAGGCTGCTAGGATAAGACTGACATCTAGGCAGCTGAGATGAGGTTCTTTTATTATTATTAGTAGGCATTTTCTTTATTTACATGTCATAAAATATCTCCCTTCCCAGGTTCCCCTCCGAAAAAAATAAAATAACAAAACAAACCCCTCTTCCCTCCCCTCTCCCCCTGCTCACTACCCCACCCTCTCCTGCTTACTGGCTCTGGCATTCCCCTACACTGGGGCATAGAACCTTTACAGGGCCAAGGGCCTCTCCTCCCATTGATGACCGACTCATTGATGACCGACTTGGCCATGAGATGAGGGTCTTAAAGCCCACATCCACAGTGACACACCCATTCCAACAAAGCCAAACCTCCAAATAGTGCCACTCCCTGGGCTAAGCATATACAAACCATGACAGATGGTGTGACCTTTTCTCTAAATTTTTCTTGTATTTTCTAGTAGATCTTTACAGTGTTCTTTTTCTATTATCTAGAAATGATATTATTATTATTTTTTTACTGTTTGTGCTTCTTGGTCATCATTAATTTTAGACCTTTTATTCTTCCAAACTTTTTAAATAACCTAGACACATTCCTAGTCTTATACTGCTCACCTTAACTGTTAGGATAAACAGTTTGAATTAAGTTCTTTTAGTTTTACTGGAAAATAAGACATGCGTGTAGAGTAAGACGTGCATGTTGGGTACATGGAGTCTGTGCATGGAGTGTCATGCATGGTCACCTGAGAGTCTTGTCTTGCTGAAGGAAACTGGGTTTTCACAGTTTTTGGAAAGTTTATTTATTGTCAAGTTCTACTAGTTGATGAACTATAAATTGTAATTTATTAGTAATTTACTACATTTTAAAGTCAATTTTACTGACTACAACTAAGTGTTTGAAATAGAATTCAATAAAACATATGTAATATATCAAGCAAAATATTAGTTTTGCTCTTTTTAATTGTAAAAGGTACACATTATTTCTAAGTAAAGTTAGTGCTCTGCTTTTAGTTAGGAATATGGGTATAATTTTATATAGTTGCTTCTTTAGTATTTCAGTTTGAGAAACTAAGAGGATGTCAATCATTCTAGACAACAAAGAAGAGAAAATTTAGTACCTTCAAAGGAAAGAAAATGAAAGCATTTTTTATAGTAACTAATGCACTGCTTTTCGAATTCTATAATTTCTCACGTAGAAAATGCAGTGTTGATTTTTATGCCCCTTTGGAAAATGGACAATGTTCACAGTCACTATTAAAAAATATATGCATATATATGTAAACTATTCCTATAATTCAGCATTTTCAACAAAAAACTGTTCTTTTTTCAAATTGATATCTAAAAATACATGATTTTATGATTATGAGAATTTCAGACAATTAATGAAGACAGACCAGTACTAAGTTGTGAGATTATACAAATCATTATATTATTAAAAGGAAATAGTTAGGTTTTATATACATTGTTTATTTTTTATATAGTGGAAAATTAGATAAATCAACTGAAAAAAATTCTCATGCTAGCATAGAGTTATTTCACTGCTGGTATAGAATTATTTCATGGCTTTACTGTTTTTTTTGTTTTGTTTTTGTTTTTGCTTTTTGTTTTTTGTGGTTTTTTTTGCAGTTAAAAAGCATACCTGTTTATTTAACCCATTTTTTTTTTTCATCTTAGAAGCTGAAGGTCTTAGGTCTTTTTTTATTTTTTTTAATTTGTTTTTTGAGACAGAGTTTCTCTGTTTAGCCCCGGCTGTCCTAGAACTCACTCTGTAGACCAGGCTGTCCTCAAACTCAGAAATCCTCCTGCTTCTGACTCCCAAGTGCTGGAATTAGAGGTGTGTGCCACCACCGCCCGGCTTAGGTCTTGTCTATGTAATATAATACTGGATTTTTGCTTTTCATTTGGTCTTAGAATGTGCAGCAGCATGTGTCTTAGTCTGTTCATCCTAACAGTTAGGCAACATGTGCCTTAGTCTTTCACCTGTGCTTGCTTCAGCTACATGTTCACTTGTTTGCCCCAGCAAAACACCATCCACTGACTTTCCAAAGAACCCTTAAGATTCCACTTCATATTTTTTTAGTTCTGCCGAGTCAAAAGTGGGGTGCTGCAACACACGTTTACATGGATAAGGGAGTGCAGTGGGATGATAGCAATTTAAATCCTGTCCTTTCCTCTGTTCACATACTTTATATCTATCTGTAAGCATTTTCCTTTTGTGAGCCACATGCATTATGTGAGGAGTCCATACCATAAAGTTTACACGAATCGTCTGAATTGGCTTACCTATTTTAGGATGACATTTCTTCTACATTAATTCAGTTGGCTTCTTACCAGGAATATCATTGGCAAGTTATAAATCTACAGATGGGAAAGTTCATACTCAAAGTGATTTAGTGCTCTTTTTCCTCCCCAAATTATTACATCATAGCTATTGACTAAGTCAGTTTTTGAAGTAAGGTCTTTGAATCTTTCTATTATTAAATTACTTTCTGTTGTATGACACTTGAAGTAATAGGTAAAGATTAATATCTACTAACACATTAGAAATTATTCAGTGAAAATCTAATGAATTATTATTTTTTTTTCTGAGACAGGGTTTTCCCATATAGCCTTAGGTGTCCTAGAACTCACTCTGCAGACCAGGCTGGCTCGAACTCAGAAATCCGCCTGCCTCTGCCTCCCAAGAGCTGGGATTAAAGGCGTGCGCCACCACCACCAAGCTGTCTAATGAATTCCTGAGGCTCATTTGAAATATAAATTATGAGCTCTATGTTAGAGTTGTAAAGTTTGTGCTTAATTTGTATTATTAATTGGGATCATTATTTTATGTAGGTTTGTTGTCAATATATTTTTTTAGAAGATTTCTTTATTTTATTTATATGAGTACATTGTAGCTGTCTTTAGACACACCAGAAGAAAAGGGCATTGGATCCCATTACAGATGGTTGTGAGCCAACATGTGGTTATGGGAATTCAGTTCAAGGCCTCTAGAAGAGCAAGCAGTCAGTGCTCTTAACTGCTAAGCCATTTCTCCAGCCCTTGTTTTTAATATTTTTGACAGTCACCAAAACAGAATTATTAACTCTTGTAATTTATCCACAAGATAAAATGCAAAGTTATATTTAAATTTGGTTTGCTTTGGAAAATAAGAACTTCTAATTTCTCTCCATTCAGATTGTTTTGTTGACTTTTTAGTTCTTCTGGTCTGATATTTACAAGGAAATAATTGACAGATTTATAAAGTTGCATAATAATCATCAAATGGATATACAAATTCCCCTTTTAAGTGATGTCTTAATGTTAAAACACAAATCTACTTTCCAGAAGGTAACTGTAAAAGTATTTTATGCAAGGATTCATATGGGATACTGTAATGGTTGAATAATAAATTTTACCTCATAAAAATGAAATTCAATAATACAGTAGCTTTCTCAGCTCAGTAGCATCTGGTGTATTCTCTCGAGAGCCAATATTTTCCAACTCATTAGGATCATGTCATTCTGTATGTCGTCAACATTGACTTAGCCAAGCTACCTTTACTTACACAACCGCCAAACTATTAAATAGGTCTCTTGTGGAGCAAAGTAAAATATTCCTCTTACTTTACTTCTGTCTTAGAAGAGAGGAAGAAAATATACATACTGTAACATTTAAACATCTGGTTTAAAACCACATCAGTGTAATGCTGAGCAAATTTACAGATTTGGTATTCTTCCCAGGTGTGTGTATAAAAAGGAATTTGGGGTTATTGAATACTCTTTAACCACTTAGAAAATGAGTGTGAGATAGTGAGGTTTCCTTGTTTTCCCGTTTCTCTTTTTTTAAACTTCTTTCTCTGCCCTCAAATCTGAAAACACAACTTAAATATTCTAGGGTACATATTTTTGAGTTACTTAAAAAATATCTTGCTGTTATGGATATTTGTTTATGTAATAATAACAATGAATAGAGTTGTATTTATGTTCTAGTGAAAAGATGAGGACTTCTTTCTCACTCTTTCTTCATCTTTGTTGTCTTTTTGACTGGGTCTTTTATAATATACCCTGGGTGGGTAGCTATCTGTAACGGGTCCCTTTCTCACCTCCGGAGTGCTTATGGTACAGGTACTAGTTATCATGTTCCACTAAAACTTATTGATATTTAAATCTAAGCACAAAGATTACCTTTTGAAAACTTTGCAGTATTTATTTATTTAGTGTGTTTGCACATGTGGTGAATATATAGCCTACATGTATGGATTGTATGCATGTGAGCACAAATGGTACACATGCATCAGAGCCCATAAAGGACTTTAAAGTGTCTTCTCTATCATTCTTCACCTTATTGACTTGAAACAAGGTGTCTCAGTGAAATATAAGCTTGCAGTTTTGACTAAGCTGGCTGTCCAGTGAGTCTCAGAATCTGATTCTCTCCACAGTCCAGTTGTAGAGTTAGTTAGAAGCATGAACAACCATGACCAGCTTTTTGTTTGTGTATTGTTTATACTGAGGATTCAAACTCAAGTCCTTTCACTTTCAGATCAAGTGCTCTTTGTCATAGAGAGGTCTCCTCAGTATCAAGTTTTCTGAATGTTAAAGTGTCTGTGTGTCTTTTACTAATTCCTTTGCTGTTGCTGTGATAAAACACCAGAAGGCATATGATAGTCCATCATGGTGAAGATATTTGTGACGTGCCAGGTGTGGTGGCCAGATGAGCGAGCTTATACTTTGAACTCTAAATATGAAGCAGAGAGAATCAACTTGAAGTAGTAGGACTTTTATTCTCAAAGTCCCCCTTCAGTGACATACTTCCTTCAGCAAGGTTGCACTCTAGCCCCTTCCAAACTGTGCCACCAAATGGAGACCAAGTGTTTAAATACCCGAGATCCTGGGGAACATACATACATGCATACATACATACATATATACTACATACATACATAATTTAGTATGTGTGTATACACACATTCATAATATAAATGTTTCCATTTATCTGGGCATTGAGAATTCATTTATCAAACTTGTATTCATCACTAAGAAATGGTTATTAACAAATAACTTATTGAACTCATAACTAGTTGTGAGTGTTAATAAGTTATGTTGTAACTTTTCTACTGTATTCTCTTTTAGACACTTGATATGTTTCTAAAGTGTTTTTTCAGATACCTCTTAGCCCAAGAATGGCTTTGTGTGTGTGTGTGTGTGTGTATGCAAATGTGCTCTTCATCATGAAAAAGGACTCTGTGACTGCTAGAAAAATTTCAGGTAGTAGAAAATATACCCTATATAAAATCTTAGCTTTCTGTGAAGACTTGGGAAAAACTCAGTTCCTTAAGTATTTAACTAGACTTTTGAAAAGTATGCAGTTTTTGTCTTTAGTATGATTTGTTAGTCTTTTTTTCTTTTTTTTCTTTTTAATGAACAAATAAAAACAACAAGAACAAACCCCTGTTGCCTCCCCCCTCCCTCTGTCTGCCACCCCACCCTCTCCCACTTATCGGCCCTATCATTCCCCTACACTGGGGCACAGAACCTTCACAGGGCCAAGGGCCTCTCCTCCCATTGATGACCGACTTTGCAATCCTCTACTATACACATGCTGCCAGAACAATCAGTCCCACCATGTATAGTCCTTGGTTGGTGGTTGAGTCCCTGGGAACTCTGAGGGCATTGGTCAGTCCATATTGTTGTTTGTCCCAAGAGGCTGCAAACCCTTCAACTCCATTGGTTCTTTCTCTAACTGATTTGTTAGTCTTATAGAAAATCTTTTATAAACATCAAGAGTATATCTGGGTGTTGATGATGATATGACTACATAGGAATGTGCTAAATTTGTTAAGAGCACACTTTTTTTTTCTTTCTTTTTTGCCTACAAGGCTGAACCTGTCTTTATTAAGTATTTGCTTATTAACTTCAACTGTACTTGTCAGTTCTAGTCACCTAATAAACTTGAAAAATATGTAATAGGTCATATTCTTGGTTCTAGCCACAGCTAGTTAACCATAAAGAGACATGATTATAGTATGTATTACAGCTATTATAGGATGAGCTGTGACTAAAGATACAAACTGGTTATTTTCACACACTGGAAAGAGACTGTTCATACTATTTTGTGCCTTAAGACTATCATAGAGCTTCTGATAGCACATTACAGACTAGACAGCCTCAAACGGCAGCAGGTATCATCTCATCATCCTGGAGGTCAGATGCTCGACATCAAGGTTTTGGTAGACTCTTGATTTCACCAAGCCAAGCCTTATCCTACCCTTCGGTCCCTGCCAAGCTTTGTTTTTCCTTGGTTTTCAGCTCCCTCTCTAGTTGTGTCTCTCTACTCATTTGAAAATCTTGTTCTCTCTTCTCCTCTTCCTCCTCCTCTTCCTTTCCCTCTTCCTCCTTGCCTTCTTCCTGTTCATATTCCCCCTACCCCACCTCTTCCTCTCTCCCTTCTCTCTTCCCCTCCTTCTTCTTTCCTTTCTCTCCTCTCCTTTTCCTTCCCCCTTTCTTCTTTTCTCCTCCTTTCCTACCCGTTTCCTATTCCCCCTTTTCCCCCACCCCCTCTCTTCTGTGTATTAGTCTCTTTTTTAAAAGGACAGGAGTTACTCAATGTTAGAATCTTCCTGTAGTGAAGACATGCTTGGAGGGATGGGCCCAAGGCATCTTACTTTTTA
>JADRCC010568309.1:0-12702 GCA_019843855.1 Hylomyscus alleni
GTCCTGAGGAGATGGATGCCTTGGTGGTCCCAACTCTAGTGATGCGGAGGGTCCGCCAGCCTCTTCTCAAGGAGCAGGGCTGCTCTCTGCCTTCTGGGATCTCTCAGAGCTAGGTGTAGCCAAGATGTGTTTTGATCTAGACTAGAGTGGCAGGGTCTGGGACTAATAAGAATGTCACACAGGCTGGGAGGAGACTCTGGGGTTTTCTAGCTCATACCCTTCATTGCACAGAGAAGGAAACTGAGGGACAAAGAGGTAGGTGATCCAGGCCTGGAACCCAACTCTATGACCCCCATGATTAACCTTTGCAAGACACGGTGGCGTTTTATGCTTAGAACTAAGGACACCTGTCCCTTCAGGATTCCATTTAGCCCTCCACAGCAAGGACCTCTTCCTGTGTTTAATAGACGGATAACTGAAAACTGCATGTGTGTACTCCTTGTTTTCCCTAAAGGAGACCCACAACTCTCCTCTGTCATCCACCTTGTCTTTCTAGTTTGAAAAGCCTAGCCTTGTGTGTGCCAGGGAAGTGCCCGGACCACTGAGCCGCCACTCCATAACTGCAGAGAAGCAAACCCCAGCTCACTTCCTGCTTTCCCCTCCTCTGCTCTTCTCCCGGCTTACTCTGATGTAGATGGGGTACTGACTTTGTAGGGCCTGGTGCAAAACAAAAATAACGCCATTAAGAATACTATGAAGAATTTCATGATGGCAGCGGCAGAGCAGTAACTCAAGCAGGGGCTCTGAATGGCTATGTGTGCTTGGCCTTGGTCTCTTTAAGAGTGGGGCTTGAACCAGGCTTGGGACAAGCACCTGGAATCCTAGAGGTTCTGGGAAGATGGAAACAGCAAGATCTCATGTTCACAGCCAGCCTAGGATTTTAGGGACCGTTCTCAACAACAAAACAAAAACACAGCACACGGCTGAGAACTTAATGCTGGTCCCGGAAAGCTCATTGCCCTGCCTCTGCATCAAATTGTTGTCACTTGCCTCTAGAGAGGACCTCCTTGAAGTTCTCACACTAACTTCTGAGGACTTGCAGACCTCTGCTTCAGACCCTGCTGGGAAGTCTTCTGAGTCGCTAGATCCAAATCGGAATTCTTCGGGCCTGTTTCATCTTGTTCTGTCCACACTGAATATAGGAAACAGCTGGGCCCTGTAGGCAACTAATTCTTGTAGACTTGGACGCAGTCTGTAATTCCTTTTCTATGTCCTCATTGGCCTGAGGCCCTAGTGCTTTCTCCAACTCTGTGTCACTCCTCCCATGTCCCCCTCCCCCAATCCCAGGATCCCCATGCTCTTTGGGAGTTCTTGGGTTCACAAGAGCTGCCAAGGCACCAGTCAGTGTCCAGAATGCTAAGAAGAGGCGGAAGATGCCACCACTGTCCACAGCTTCTCTTCAACCTCCTAAATCTACATCTCTGTTCTACTTCACAGGCCTGCCCACAGAAACTCTCCCATCCCCACTGACTCCCCTGAGCCACTCTCTCCAGCTCTTGACCTTACCCATGATCCCCTAGCTGTGCCTTCCCAAGGAGGCAGGTCTTGGACGTGGGCTGCAAAGGTCCCATGGGTCCTGTCCCACTCAAGACAGAGAGTCACAGGCTGGAGAGTGAGAGAGGTTGGCCGAAAGCCACAGCAGGCAGGAGGAAGAGTGGGTGTGAAGGCTCCCTGTTCTATAGCTAATAGAGTGTGACAAAGTGACCACCACAATCTGGAAAAGTAGATACTGTAATCCCACAGTACTTCCTATTGGCTGCAAGACATGGTCTGTCCTGACCCTGAAATTTGGTTGAGCCCTCTAGAAGGGCTCATAATTCAAGAAGCTGCTGGCATGTGAGGAGGGAGGGGCTCAGCAGAGGAAATGAGTTCGGTGTGAGCCTCCTCCGGCCTTTCTCTCCCCAGCCTCTATTCCTGCCAAAGGGTAGGATATCTCTGCCCCATCTTGCAAAATCTACATGTCAGACATGCCACCTTAGAGACTGCTTCTGTGTCCTCCCACTGGGCACTAGGGCCACCCCTTCCCTAGTCTTCTCAAATATTAGCCGACAAACCCCTTCCTTAAGGAACTTAGATGGGCACCATCTCTTTCCGTTTGTAAGATGGTCCGCTGCATACCATGCTCAGTAGTAGCTGGGGTTGAGGCTTCTGGGGGTGTCAGTGTGGATACTCACAAGGCTAAGAGTAAAACTCAAGTCCTGCCCAGGAAGGCATAGATTTTTCACCTACTCCCAGCCTGCGCTGCAGATCAGGAAGAGGAAGACTGTCCTGTCTTCCCTACCCAGAGCCCTCTCTCTGCTCCGCAGGTCCGAGCCTCACAAGGTTTCATGCCCCAAATTCTAAAGCTCCATCTGTCAGTTGTGCCCTGCCCCTATGCCGTGGTTGGGATCCCACTCCGACTGGACAGAAAGGATAAGGAGGCCTATCTCTCTATTCTGGCCACCCCTGACTTGAGGGAGAGAAACAACTGCCGAGCCTTGAGGTGTTCAGAGCAGACTGACTCAGAACGGACCTAGCTGGGCCTCTTTAGCCCTAGGCTGAGCGTTGATGGCCAGCCCTGTGGACAACGGAAGGGAACAAAAGTATTAAGGGCGAAGGGCTGGAATTTGGAGGCAAAAAGATTTAAGCCAACTGGAGAATCCAAAAGGCGGAGCCAACTCTTGAGCAGACACTCCCAGCCCAAACTCAGCTCTCTCTGCACTGATCCTTAGGAGTGAGCACAGGTAAGTTGGCCGCTACCTCGCGCAGGTCCCTCCCTGAAGCCCTCCCGAATCCAGGTCTCTGTCTCTGGGTGCACGCTATCCTCCTGGCCCAGAGTGACGTTTCCGCAGCCAGCTCAGTCCCTGTGGTTCTGCCCAGGACGCACGGGACCCCAATGCTCGGGTTCGAAGCCCGCCCTTTCGTGGCCAGGAGGGGCTGGGTGGTCTCACTATGGTCTGCGGCCCTCTAGAGCCGAGCCCTGCTGCTGGGAGGCGTGCTGGGCAATAGGAAACGAGTTATTAGGAGGGAGTGGTGGAGCCGGGCCAGGCAGGAAGAAGCTAGAATAAGAAACATTTTGCTCCAGCCCCTTCCCAGTCCCGGGAGGCCGCCGCGCCAACCGCGCGGATCAAGCCCTTCGCCGGCCCCACAGGCCGGCTCTGGACCTGAGACCGGGGCCACCTCCGGGAAGGGGAGGCGGTGGTCCTGTCGCCCTGTCCAAGGTGAGTCGGGGTCGCGCTGGGCCGGGCAAGGAGACCTGTCCCTGGTCTCAGGGGACTCTTCCTTCATGTGGATTTCAAAGACTTCTCAGACGCGCGTGGCAGGGTCAGTTTTAGCTGGGCAAAACAGCCCAGCGGTCCCCTGGTTGTGGACACACACCTGCCTGCTACCCGACCCCCGCCCCCCCAGCCCCGACCTGAGCTGGTCGAATCCAGATGGGGAATCAAAAACTTTTTTTGCTAGGTATCCTGAGGCCTTTAGCTACTCTTCTCTCGAGCCATTCGCTTAACTCTTCTACCCTTATCTATAAAGATAAAATGGGACTAAAGGATTCTTCCCTGCCGAGCTCTCACATCCCTTCAGGGCGCTCTGTTGATCTAGGAGTGACTTCTCTGCTGAACCTCCTCGTAGACACTACTTTCCCTAGAACTGCTCTTGCTTAAAGAACCTGGCACCCCAACCCTTACCTCTGTATGGTCACAGAATTCCCCTGCCGTGGGTGTTCTTTCCATTCCCCTTTAGGGACTCCTAGCCCTTCCTTCCCCAGGCTGAGATCCAGACTCAGTCAGCTCTGGAGAGAGCAGCTCTGGGCTAGCTGCTTTCTTAGGCCTTCCTTTGAAAGACACACGAGCAGCTTCTGGGTGAGTTCGGGGCCCTCTCTGACCCTTCACGACTGACTCTGTCTAGGGTCTTTCCTCTCTGGACCTCACTACTCTAACCTGGCCCCAACCCATCCATCCTATCAGATGGGAGATGACTGTGCCCAGCTTGTAGAAGAGGGGTCAGCTTCAGGCTTTGAACAACTCTGAGAAGAGTACCAATCAATGACGTCAGGAGACACCACGGTTGGGTGGTTTGGGTTTGTTTGTTTGTTTGTTTGTTTGTTGATACAGAGCTGGCCTCAGATTCTCAGTCCCTGCCCACTTCAGCTTTAGCCTCTTGATTGCCTGCCCTGCCTCAGGAGGCCCCTGTGTGCTGGGCTACATGTCAGCGTCAGCAGCACACCTGGCTGCCATGGAGCTTGCCCCGTGCCACTTACCACACAGCTGAGTAACTCTCATCTGGGTGATGGCACTCTTCTTATGACGGTCTCCTGGCTGTATGTTACAGAAGCCATGCTTGCTCAGGGCCAGTGTGTTGCTCTCTGTGCTGTACGGGAGTCTCCCCTTTCTGCAGTTCCCCTGTCAGAGATTTTAGTCACTTACAACCAACTGTGGTGGGAAAATAGTCAATGGGAATTTCCAGAACTAGGGGATTTTTTTAAAGTTTAAATCCATACTGTCCTCAGAGTGTAGTGAAATCTCCCCTCCCCTCTCCTCATCTGTCATATGAATCATCGCTTTGTCCAGTACATCTATGCTCTACACTTTACCTGTCCATGAGTCACCCTGTAGCTGTCAGGGTTATCAGACTGATGGAGAAACCTTTACTTCAGTCAACAATGGCCTCAAGTGCAAGCTCAGGGGCTCTGGTGATTCAGTACACCAAGGAGAAGCTTTAAAACTGTTTCCTTTAAGTAAAAACACAGAGGCTCTGGCTATAGCATATTGCTGCGGGTGTCATGTTTTCTTATTAATGTTAATATATCCTGCAACTAATATACAAATTAAGCTTTATTACAGGTCTGTAATAGGGAAAGGGGACAGGACATGCAGTTTGGGCTTCATGTATCCAATGTGATTTGGGGATGCATCACCCTCAGATGAGGGGGAACCACTGTGCGGTACCAATTACAGATGCCTAAGACTCTAAAATCCAGGCCGTTCCATCCTATTCTACCGCTATAGACTTAAAAGAATATGCAGGTGAATACTGAGGGCAGCCATATGACTGGCTGGGCGCGGAATGTGCAGGTAAATACTGAGACTGACTGGGTCCGGGAGGCCAGTAAGTGCAGTGTGAAAGATAGCTCAGTTACCATCTAGCTTCTCTGCCTTGGGACGATCTCAGTGTGGCAGAGTGCTGCTGTTGATAGAAACAGGAAGACTGACAGGCACGGGACAGGCCCACTCTTTTCATACCTCAGGTCCCCACCTGAAGCTCTAACATTGAGAAGTCTGGCAATGAGCAGGTGGTTTCTGGGCAACAATATTGGGAGGAGGGTACCAGTCATTGACACTAGGGGAACATACTGTTAATGTCTGCAGAGACCAGGACCCCATTTGCCTCTTTGAGGGCCTTACCTAACTCCAGAGGAAGAGCAGTGATTAAGGAAGGATTAGTTGTTGGCCACTTAAGTTTACCACCACACCATATTCAGCACTGTTTCCTGTAGGAGTGTTGTGAGGCTCCAAAGAGACAAGCCACTGAGGTTCAGTGCTTGGCACAGAGCGAGAACTCTGAGCACTCTGCCTGCTATTACTTCTCCGAGCTAAGTTAATCTTTGAAAGTCATTTAACAACTGGGATTTCTGGCCAACAGTGGCAATGCTTCTGTGTGCAAGAGATTTTTCATGTGATTTTACTAAGGAGGAAAAGAGGAGCTTAAGACCCAGGTTTACCCCCATCCCCACCTCATGCTTAACCCCAGAGAGGATGTGGTTAGCTCCGTCTGTCACATTCCTGGGGCTGGACCAGGGTGACTTCTGCCAACCTTTCCCTATGCTGCTGCTGTTTAGAACAGATTGTTTTTGCCCACACCCATATTCACCCCCACTTTGCAGGGTCACCAACTCCCTGGCCCCGTGTCATTCTCTTTCTTCTCACAGAGATAGGGAGACACCTGGGAAAGAACTAAGAGTCCCTTCCATCTGTCTGTCTACCCGGCGATGTCCTGTGAAATGAACAAAAGCACAGGAGACAGGTTTGGCTCTATGCCAGACACATTTCTCAAAGCCTGGTGCCCACCCAAATGGCTCAGAATTCCCTGGGGAACCGTTTATAATACATGCCTTCCCTTCCTTCCTCCCTCCCTTCCTTCCTCCCTCCCTTCCTTCCTTCTTCCTTTTATTTCCCCCTTCATTTTTGACTTTTGGAGTCATGTCTTGTTTCATAACTGGGACTGGCCCCAGCATCTTAAGTCTTCATGTGGTACTCCCAAATCTCTGGCCTCCACAGTGCTGGATCACAGGCATGTACTGCTTACTGTGCCCCACCCCAGTATGTTTCTTGCTTGTCTCCGACAGACCGAATGGAAGCCCGGAGTGGCTGACAGACCAAGGGATCTACCTAGCTAACCCACTGCATGGGGTTCCAATACACAGAGGAAAGGCAAGATAGTGAGGCAAGTCAGTTGGTCGCATGTCCCAGAAAGATGTCTTGTTGCCAGCCAGCCCTTTCCCACCTCAGGTGAAGTCTGCCGATAATGGCATCCTGCCCACAGCCTTGGAACATGCCCTGTCTGCAGTTCCAGTCTGTGGGTACAGAAGCCCTGCAGAATCCTAACTGGCTACCAGCAGGGGCAAGAGGCAGGAGGTCAGGCAGAAGCTGGGACACAGCTACGGCAGCACAGGTCTCTATTTCCTTCCCCAGACTGGGCCTCTGGGACAGAGGAAACCCAGGCAGGAAGGCCAGGGCCTCCACTAGCCAGAAAGGTCCACCAAGCCCCCCAGCCTGACCTTAGACATCCTGCCCCCAAAAGCCTCAGCATCTTGGGTCTTGGTTTGGTACCAAGCTTAGAGCATGGGCCTCTGTTGTCTAAGTGACTGTACAACCAGTCCTTCCACAGGATGCTTCATGTGTTCCCTAGCTTGGGATCCAGCCTGCATACCCTACTATTCACAAAGTCTGTGTTCTTGTCTGACCCTGGTCCCTCTTGCTATAGGCTCAGCCCTATCTTATGCCTCTGAGGCTTAGAGAAGGGAAGAGTGGTACAGCTTCTGAAGCAATAGCTGGTTTGGGTCCTGGGTTGAGGACTATCATATCATACCAGAATCACGTCTCTTACCAATGTCCATCAAACTTTCTGTCTCTTACCAGTGTCCATCAAACTTTCTGGAAGAGTGAAAGCCCAGGCAACTCTTCGAGGTCAAACACTCAGTTCTAAGTACGTTTCACTTCCTGTACCACTGGCCCTCCCCCAGCCCTTCCCCAGGACAATGAGAAGAGAGAAGGGGGCCCAGATGGCTCAGAGGGAGAAACAGACCTTTTATACCTAGTCACTATCAGGCTGCCATAAGTCCGGGGATGCAGGCAGGGGCTGACCCCACCGCCTCAGGACACAGGGAAGAAGGGACAGTTTGGGGAGGCGGGGTCTAGACCCTTGTTTTGTTTTGTTTTGTTTTGTTGAGGGTAGGGGTAGGTTTCAATGTATAGCCCTCACTCTGTAGACCAGGCTGGCCTTGAACTCAGAAATCTGCCCGCCTCTGCCTCCTGAGCACTGGGATTAAAGGTATGCATCACCACTGCCTGGCTGGAGTCTAGACTCTTGTGTTGGACTCCCATTACTGCAAGAGAATTCTAATGGAATCTGAGAAGCCTCCTCCCCTGAATGAGCCTTACTCTCTCCTTTAAAACCAGAGCTGCAGAGGAGGGCCACAAAGAGACGTTACAGCAGGTAACAATGCTTGCTACATAGGCTGGGTGACCCCAGTTCGATCCGCAGCACTCATGGAAAGGTGGAAGGAGCAAAACAGCTGTTCAGAATTATCTCTGACTTTCACACGTGCACCTTGGCACAAGAACCCTTACAGATAGACACAATAATAATGAATACGTTTTAAAACAATAAAAACCCAGAGCTGAGAAAGGTACCCACACAGACTTCAGGTGGTTATCTCCACTCCAGTGGCCCCTTTAGACCCCCGTCCCTCTTCCAGCCTGTCCTGAGCTCCCTGCTGTGCGTGACTCCAGTCTGTTCTATCCAGACCTCAATCTAAACAATCTTGATTCCTGTAGCCAGCCTGGCGGGACCCTGAATGGCAGGAAGTGAGGACAGGAGCCTGTTTATGTTTGAAGCAGCCAGGCTGGGGGGTGGGGGGGCACTGGGAAAGGGTAGGCAGGGGTGGAGGCTGGAGAGATGGGCAAGAGGCTGAGGACAAGAGATGAGCTATGAGAGAGACGTTCTTCCCACTGTAGCTCTGTCTGTCTGTCTGCAACCCTCCTGACCTGTTCCCGTCTGAACCCAGCAGTGGGCACAGAGCCCTGGTCCTCTCTGGCTCTCTTCATTTAAACGCAGTTCTCCACCCTTTACCCCCAACAGATGGTTTCCATGGGGAAGTGAACCAGGACTTCCCTTGCAGGCCCCGCCCTAAAGCCAGACGTAGGAGTTGGGAGGTGGCTTCCCTGCCTTCCCCCAAAAACCCTTTCAGTGATTTCCTCCTGGTAGGAGGAGACCTTGGTCACCACAGCTATCACATTTTGCAGATCTCACCACATCTCTTCTCCTCCTATCTCCAAGGACCATGACCTTAGGGATCTTCAGAAGGGGCCTTTTGATGTTCGTGGCCCTGGACCTAACCAGGGGTGAGTACAGTAAGGGCAGTGTGCAGACCAGGACCTGGAGGAAGGCTATCTGGGCTCAGCTCAGCTTTTGCTGGAGACTGGAACTAGGGGATGGGGGGTACTGAGAACAGGAGCCTGGCTGGAGGCGGGCCTGTAGACCAGGCCCCCCAGCTGCTGCCACCTTCCTTTGTATCTAAATGATACTGACTTGCAAGCTGAGGCTCCTTCCAGGATAGAACCTACATCGTGGGTGAAGAGAGTAAGGGGGGGAAGTTTATTATTCTCTGTGATCAGGGAGAGCCCAAGACCATGGCAGGACCTAGAGCAGGGAGAGGAGATCCCAGTCCAGACAGACTGTGGACAGAAGCCAGCTTTTCAGTTTCTACTGCTTGTGTAGCTAGGGGCAAGGCTCTGAGGAGGTTAGAATTTAATTCCACCCAGTTAGGGGGTGGAATTAAAGGACCAAGGCTTGAGGGGTTTGCCTGTAGGATCAGAAGGGATGGGGGGAGCACCTGAATCTCTCATGTCCCTCAGGAGATTTGGTGAAGCCCTCCGAGCTGGTGAACTGTACTTGTGAGAACCCACACTGCAAGAGGCCAATCTGCCAGGGGGCATGGTGCACAGCGGTGCTGGTTCGAGAGCAGGGCAGGCACCCCCAGGTCTATCGGGGCTGCGGGAGCCTGAACAAGGAGCTCTGCTTGGGACGTCCCACAGAGTTTGTGAACCATCACTGTTGCTATAAGTCCTTCTGCAACCACAACATCTCCCTGATGCTGGAGGGTATGCTGGGTGGCCCTCCCACTCTTCCTCCTCTTCTTAAGCCTGTTCCCCCTGCCCTGCTTTCTTTTCATGCCCCGGCCTGCATGGAGAGGGTGTGGGGAGGCAGGATGCTGGGATCTGACTGTAAGTGGTCTGGCTCAGGGTCAGGAGAGCTGGCCTGGTGGAGCTGGGACTCAATGTCCCCCTTCTCCAGCCACCCAAACTCCTTCGGAGGAGCCAGAAATAGATGCCCATCTGCCTCTGATCCTGGGTCCTGTGCTGGCCTTGCTGGTCCTGGTGGCCCTGGGTGCTCTGGGCCTGTGGCGTGTCCGGCGAAGGCAGGAGAAGCAGAGAGGTCTGCACAGTGACCTGGGCGAGTCCAGTCTCATCCTGAAGGCATCTGAACAGGGGGACAGCATGTTGGGGGTATGGGTCTGGGGCAACCTGGGACCCAGGGTGGGTCATGGGGGTGTAGACAGGAGGTCACCCAAAGATGACAGCGAGAACCAAGCTGTGATACAGCAGTGGGGCAGTGGTAGAGAACAGAGACGGTGTGGAGGATGGGGGTAGCTGCTGAGTGACTACCGGGTTTCCCCAGGACTTCCTGGACAGCGACTGTACCACGGGCAGTGGCTCCGGGCTCCCCTTCTTGGTGCAGAGGACAGTAGCACGGCAGGTTGCGCTGGTGGAGTGTGTGGGTAAGTACTCAGTGAGCTGGGGGTACAGACCACAGGCTCCCATAGACCTGGAGGAGTCAGGAAGCTCTTGACTTCCAGAATCACAAATGAGTCCAGCCTGGGCCAGAGGAAGACACACTGTTGGGCAGGGAGTGGGTTGGTTCTGGGCCAAGGTTAGATGTCCTTCTGCAAGGACAGGGATGAGCTGATAAGCTAAGGGTAGCCCGAAGCTGGGACAAAACCTTGATAAAGGAATATTCAGGTTTGGGGAGAGCAATAGGGCTCAGCAGGGGAAAGCACTGATACGGAGCTTGATGGCCTAAATTCAGTCCCTGGAACATACACAGCAAAAGGAGAGAACCTTCTCCCTCAGGTTGTCCTCTGACCTCCATATGTGATCCCAGTTAGTGTGTATCCCCCCCACACACACACACGACTAAATAAATAAATAAATAAATAAATGTGATTTTAAATTTTTTTAAAAGGCAGCTGGGGCAGTAGCACTTGCCTTTAATCCCAACACTAGGGAGGCAGAGCAGGCAGATCTCTGTGAGTTCAAGGCCAGCTTGGTCTACACAGCAAGTTCCAAATCAGCCAGACAAGTGAGACCTTATCTTTAAAAAAAAAAAAAAGAAGTTAAAAATAATAAAATGAGATTTTTGCAGAGGGGATCTTCATAGCATCCAGAATTGGGGTGGGGCCTCTAGGACTACGTGTGTCTAGTCTGTGGTCCTTATTCTTCCCTTGGCCACGGAATAGGAAAGGGCCGATATGGCGAGGTGTGGCGCGGTTCGTGGCATGGCGAGAGTGTGGCGGTCAAGATTTTCTCCTCACGAGATGAGCAGTCCTGGTTCCGGGAGACGGAGATCTACAATACAGTTCTGCTTAGACACGACAACATCCTAGGCAAGCTGGGGGACACGGTTGCTATTCCAAGCCTAGACATCCCAACCGCCTTAGCTCGGGGCTGGAATATCCCAAACTCTGGGCATTGATGTAATCCTGAGTGACTCTCAGACCGCTTCAGCCTTCAGTCTCTGCCTCACCCCTTCTGTGCCTCTCAGCCCTACCTTCCTCTCACCACTCCTTCCTCCTGGGTACTTTGGTTGAGCCGTCATGCCCTTCTGTTAACAGGCTTCATCGCCTCTGACATGACCTCACGGAACTCGAGCACGCAGCTGTGGCTCATCACCCACTATCACGAACACGGCTCCCTCTATGACTTTCTGCAGAGGCAGACACTGGAGCCCCAGTTGGCCCTGAGGCTAGCTGTGTCCGCGGCCTGTGGCCTGGCGCACCTACATGTGGAGATCTTTGGCACTCAAGGCAAACCAGCCATCGCCCATCGTGACCTCAAGAGTCGCAATGTGCTGGTCAAGAGCAACTTGCAGTGTTGCATTGCAGACCTGGGTGAGCAGGAGGGAAAGGGGTGGGGCTTCACTTGTGGGCGGAGCTTGCATGCTTGGCTCTGCTTGTTTCTGTAGGGGAGAGAATTGGTGCTTTAAAAAACCTGTTTCCCGCCAGGCAGTGGTGGCGCACTTGGGAGGCAGAGGCAGGCGGATTTCTGAGTTCGAGGCCAGCCTGGTCTACAGAGTGAGTTCTAGGACAGCCAGGGCTACACAGAGAAACCCTGTCTTGAAAAACCAAATAAACAAAAACAAAACAACAACAACAAAAAACCTGTTTCCAAGCTGGGAGGCAGAAGCAGTTAAGGTTAACCTGGTCTACCATGTGAAATGGGAATCCTCATGTCAAGTCTCTGGGAAAGCTAGAAAGCAACCAAGGCCATTGTCTGTACTCAGGCCTCTCAGAGCAGGTCTCAGGTCTCCCATCCTCACTCTATCTGACCATATAAAAAGCCTGCCTGGGCTCCCGGGCTCCCCAATAAGGGAGTGGCCACCTGTGAAGGAGCCCGCCCTGCAGGGCTGACAAGCCAAACATCCACAGGACTGGCTGTGATGCACTCGCAAAGCAGCGATTATCTGGACATCGGCAACAACCCCCGAGTGGGTACCAAGAGATACATGGCACCCGAGGTGCTGGATGAGCAGATCCGCACAGACTGCTTTGAGTCGTACAAGTGGACAGACATCTGGGCCTTCGGCCTAGTGCTATGGGAGATCGCCCGGCGGACCATCATCAATGGTGAGAGCCCACTGTATGCATGGTGTGTGTGTGTGTGTGTGTGTGTGTGTGTGTGTGTGTGTGTGTGTGTATGGAGACCGGGTTTTCCGTGGTGGTTGGTGCCCTTGACCTGAGGGTTTGAGCTAGATCTCCTAGCTTTCTTTTACTGCTGTGAACCGACTAGTTCAGCACAGATGGACTTTAAGGCTCATCTGAGTCTGCGAGGGTGTGGATGTGGCCTTGAAATCTTGAGTTAGAGACAAAAAAAAAAAAAAAAAAAAATCAGGGCTGGGAATATAGTGAGGTGGTGAAATGCTTGCCAGACGTGTTCAAGGTCGTAGGTTTTGATCCTGAGCGTGGGGGTGGGGGTGGGAAGCAGCTAAGCTAGCATTCACAGAGGTTGACTATGTGTTGCGATGTATGCTCTATCTCATTGAAGTCTCCTGTTTTGGTAGGAGTGGCATTGGTCAGTAGGATTGCCTGGACTCAGTTTCAGGTTTTGTCATGATGGGGAGTAGCCTCAGCGTGCCTGCTTCCTCATTTGTGAAATTAGAAAAAAAAAA
>JADRCC010568311.1:0-13808 GCA_019843855.1 Hylomyscus alleni
ATTTTTCTCTTGTACTTCATTTTCATCGTACATTGCTTTTAACTGTATCCCCTCTGCCATTGCCATGGTCTTGTTGGAGTAGATATGGCTTTGTTGGAGACAGTGTGTCATTAAGCAGTGCACTTTGAAATCTCAGATGCTCAAGACAGCTCTTTGCCTGATGCCTGCATATGTAGAATTCTCAGCTCCATCTCCAGGACCATGTCTGCCTAGACACTGCCAGATATGACAGTAATGGACTGGAAGCCAACCTCAGTTAAATATTGTCCTTTATAAGAGAGGATGCAGTCAGGCTGGCTCTTCACAGCAATGAAGCTCTAAGACACCTGATGTAATTTCTTCTCTTTTGTATGAAATGAATACTAACTTACAAAGATTCACTTAGAATTTTCCCTTTAAGATAACTGCATCTACCTCCCATAGGACAGAGTTTGTACTTTGCTGCCTTTCTTCTTACGATATGTTCCAAATTCTTTGGCAGATTTTATCACTTAAAAGCTAGAAGAACATTACTTAGTTCTGAATATATGAGAATTATTTTGTGTTGTAGCATGTGATAAGTTTGGTCTTTTCTGCATTTGGGAACTTCAGTGGTATGTTGGTCACTTTTTTGCCAACTTGAGACAAACTAGAGGCATGAGGGAAGAGAGAATCTCTATTAAAGAATTGCCTCTCTAGGACTGGTCTATATACAGACCATTGTGGGCAGTGCCACTCCTATACAGTAAGACTTGAGCTGTATAAGAAAAATACCAGATAAAGCCAGAAGAAGTAACCAGGTAGGACAAGTCCTCCTTGGCCTCTTCACACTTTTAGGTTCCTGCCTGCTTGAGTTTATGTCTTCATAGCCCTCGGTGATAATTGGCTACTGGGAAGTAGAAGATGAAATACACCTACTTTCCATGACTCTTTTGTTAATGGCATCTATCAAAACAATGGAAAGCACACTAGGGTAAGTGATTTCCCTGAAGACCAAAGCGTTCATTCTTGACTTCTATAGGATCACCACCAATTGGTACTTTGATGGCACCCCAGAAAATGAAAGGTCTGAATATTTTTATTCCATTTACTTTCTCACATGTTATTGTTCTTTCATGTTCTTTATTTTACCTTTCTGTCTTAGTTTGGCTTTTCCCTCCAAAACATATTCTTAGAAAACAATGAGATCAGTCTTTATTTGGAAAGTGACCCCAGAAAGAAAGTGATAATATTAAAGAAGCAGAAAAGCCAAAGGGGACGTCTTATTGATCAGGCCATGAGTTAGGTACATTACTGGATTGATAGTGACCCAGAAGATACTTATTTTTACTCCAGCACCCTTTAATGAGGCCTTATTTAGAAAAACATGTTTTGTGGTTATAATCAGTTTAAGGCTCTGGAGATGAGGGCTGTTCTGGGTTAATGTAGATCTTCAATCTACTGTTGAATCAAGTGGAGACAAAAGAAAAGATGGATACCATGAAGAAAAAGACCTCCCAAAGTGGGATCCAGAGCTTTGAGGCCTCCACAGTCTCAGGACCACCTGGCCCTAAAAGCGAAAAGAGATAAGGTTAGGTTCCTCTTTGGGAACGTTTTTTGGAAACATGGCTGTGCTGGCTCTCAGATTTTAAGCTTATATTTTCAGAATAATTTCAGTTGTCCTGAGACAAAGAATTGACAATAACTTCTTAGAGCAAACCTAGAAAATTAAGCTAGGTCAACTATGGAATTTGTGTGCCAACTTCCATGTGGAACACGGTAAGGATTGTCTGGCATTAATGACTCCTCGGAGCTTCTGAGTAAAGTGTATGGTGGCTATGCTTTATCGATGCCAGAGGAAGAAGAGGCCTGGAGGAGGGAGAGAAGATAGCAGAGCAAGGGAACTGTGGTCCTGCACAGAGACAGTGGCAAAGCCTGTGAAACATACCTAGTATGAGCACCATTGTTCACATAATATTCAGTTAACTGTGCTCTAATACCTCTTCCATTTGCATTCTCACTTAAAGTTCCATACTTCTATCCAAAATCATTTGCCCTCCATGAAAAGAAGAGCTAACCATATATTCTAATTAGGTCAACTGGAAAATTCTTAATTTGCATGAAAATGTCTTTGTTCCATCTTTGTTTGAGAATATTTTTTATCTTCATTGGTAACTGGGTTGGCTATTATTTCTTTCATCATTACTCAGGCATTCTATTTTCCTCTGGTTTGCATCCTTTGTGTGAAATGAGAGCCAGCTTTCTTTCTCTCTCTTGTTTTATTTTTTTAATTATTATTTTATTTTTATTTATTTTTACTTTCAGGAGAATGGCTTTTGCCCTTGATGTTTTTATGTTTGATGTGTTAGGTTTTTTTTTTTGACATTTTATAAATGCCCAAATATATTATTTTAAGCACTTGGATTTCTCAGATCCATAACTTCTTCAGTCCTGTGAAGTCTCACCACATCTTCTCAGTCTTGACTCATGCTTAACTTCATTCTTAATTTAAATTAGTTGAATTTCCACTGTGGAAATGCGCTCCTGAGATTAACCACATCTCTCTAATAACATTCATATAACAAGATGCAATATTCGACCAGCAGGCTGTGATCAGGGTGACTCCCAGTTCTGTCCCTGTTCTTCTCAGTGTGTGGGCCCTGTGTGAGTATGTTGTTCTGTTCACCACCAACCCCTCCTGATTCCTGGATCTATATTTCTAGATATTGGATACTGATGCTTCCAAGACAGGTTTCATCTTCTAGTAATTATTAAATTAAGTTCCAGATTTTGGAATGGTATTGCATAGCCATAATCCCAGCATCTGAGGGCCAGAAGAACAGTCTGAACTTGAGATCCATCCCATAAGAGAATGCCAGTCCTTGACACTACTGATGAGATTCTACTATGTTTGCAGACAGGAGGATAGCACAACTGTCTTCTGAGAGGCTTTATCCAGCAGCTAATGGAAACAGATACAGAGACCTACATCTAAACAATAAACTGACCTCAGGGAGTCTTGTGGAAGAGAGGGAGGAAGGATTGACAGAACCAGAGGTATTAAGGACACTACAGGAAGATCTAAAGAATAAACTAACCTGGACTTCTGTGCACTCACAGAGAATAAACCACCAACCAATGAGCATAGGACCCCTACAGAGATGTAGGTGATGTGCAATTTTTGGTCCCCTAACTATTGGAGTATGTACTGTCTCTGACTCTGTAGCCTGCTTTAAGATCCCTTTCCCATAGTGAGGCTGCCTTGTCTGGGCTCAGTGGGAGAGGATGCACCTCGTCCTGCATTGACTTGATGTAGTAAGACAGGGTGGTAGCCATGGAGGTCTTCCCCTTCTCTGAGGAAAAAGTGATGGGGATGGAGTAAAAGGGCTGTGAGGGTGGGACTGGGAGGAGAGGGAGGGCTGTGATCAGGATGTAAAGTGAATAAATAAATTAATGAGAAAATAAAAAATTTTAAGGCTATATAGCAAAACTGTCTCAAAAAACAAACAGAACATCAACAATAACAAAACAAAGGACAGAAAAATAAATACGCATCCCTTTATTTCAGAAAGGGTTTCTTAAGTGCTTGTGGCAGCTTCTGTGGCATTTGTTAATTTCTCAGGGGACCCTGAAAGGATCATCAAGAGTCTCTGGGCTTACCTTCTTGGTGAACCCTAATAATCCATGGTGCTGTCAGTTCATGCCTACAGCTGTTGACTCCTTCAGCTTCTCACTTGATGTAGTTGGGGTACTGGAAATTGTCTTTAAGGGAAAGAATCAAAGAACTTGGGGGGTTCTCCAGGCTGTTTTGCCTTCTGATTAGGTGGAATCTGAGCCACCTAATCTGTGTGTATAAGACTGCTCAAATCACAGATGAGCAATTGGCTTGTGTGTTTTTCCAATTTGTCTTTATCCAATCTAAGTTTTATTAACAAAAAACGAGATCTTTGTTCTAAGTTCGAAATCCCAATTGTTTGTGTATTTTCAATGACTGAGATAAGCAAGAATTGTGAGGACATTTATTTCTGAGTGTCTTTGCAATTTTGTTTCATATAACCATTAATTCTAATACTATAAATGGCCTACATTTATGAAGGCAGATTAGTACAAAGACGCAGATAGTGCAAGGGACTATTATTGGATTATCTAGGCTTTTCTGTTTTAAATATCTACAATATTACACAAAGCATCTTGGGTAATTATTTCTTTACATTGATTATTATTTGATTCAATTAAGCTAAATTTTTAAACAAATATTAATTTCTTGTCACTATGTAGCCATATCTATTTTAAGTGCTAAGCTTAGGTGGATATAAAAGATGCTAATAAGAACATACAGAAATATGACAGACAGATGATAGATGACTGGTAGATAAAGATAGATAGATAGTACATGGTAGATAGATAGATTGACAGACAGATGATAGATAGATTTCATCTTCTTCCTACTAAACCCTTACTCAGGTTGATTTTTAGAAAGTAGTAAGTATGAGAAATCAGAGAAGAAATAAATATGAATTGTATTATGATGATTATAAGTTTTAAGGATAATGTAATGACATAATAAAGATTCACAGGGTAAGAGAAACTATCTAAATGAGGTGTTACATCTGTTATTGTGATAAAGTTATTTGCCACCAAAATTTCTATTAAGATTAGTTAGTCTCATATGTTTTATGATTTCCTCAGGGGAAAGTGCTCATTTATTCAACATGTTTATTCCTCCAATGTATCATAATCACCATTACAAGTCTCACTACAGACACTATATACACATGTCCATGCAGAAAAAATATCCAGCCAATAAATAAGCTCTGAAAACAAATTCTCTTTTTATGAGGGAACCATTCTCAAGCAAATAAGAGATTAGAGACACTTGCTATTGCAAATATTTGTATTTTTATGTAAACATTAAACAGAATGTGCTTTCTTCCCGATAATTTCCAAAAGGAAACTAGGCCATGCTTTTCTGTGATGTTCTAGTTCTGCTTTTTAGCCAAAGGTATTAAAGGATTCAATTATCCTAAGTCATTTTTAAGATTACATGCTTTCCAGTTGCACATGTATTTATGATCTTACTCTGAAGCCAGCCAGCACGAATAATACATCATTGAAATGCTTTCTGTATAAACAACAGTAAGATCAAGCTGCCTGAACACTAGCTGCTTTATGAAAAAAACATGGTTTTTCTGATAAAGCCATTATTTTAAATGTGAAGGATCAGTTCATTCTGAAACATAATTAGGCAAGAGAACATTGTGAATATCATTTTAAATGTCTGCACTAATATAATGTAATGCTACATTCTATAGCACAAAAGTAGGATAAAATCTACGAATGTATTTAATATATACCTACAAATCACAGAAAACAGCATCATGCTGTACAAACCCAATAAAATATATTAAAATACCACCTAAAGTCTACTTGATGGAAATAACCAGTTAAAAAATATATTGGAAGGCAATAGATATGACAATAGGAACAAAATAGTAGTAATGAAGAAGGAAACCTTAACAGGAGGTGGAGTCATCTGTGAGGATAGTCTAAGCTTTGAAAGGACAAAGGAAAACTAAAATACTTAAGGTTTTGGCACACTATTTTATTGTTCTGCTTGAGAGGCAGCAAAGACCTCCCACATGTTAAGCCTGCACTCCTCAATGAGCCACATGCCCAGCTCAGGTCTACTACAGGTTTGTACATCAAAACCTAAAACAGATATTATTATCAAAATATTCACAATAATTTTAGGATAGTGTAAAAACATGGCAACCTTTGTTAAATAAGTGTTCCCCATTATGTAACTAAGACTATAAAGAGAGAATTCTATATGCTTCTAATAAAAGAAAATAAGATAGTGAACACATAGTACATCTAAGTCTAAATCCATGAGGCTGTCTTCTCACTTTATAAAGAATTTCAATTTAAATGAGAAAAGGTGAATTCATCAATAAATTAAACAATGGCAATAGGTAAACCATTTGTCAAAATTAACTTTGAATTCCTATCTGACATATAATACATTTCAATATGAGCCAAAGAATTAATGTTAATAAAACAACTGTAAAATGTTAGGAAACACAAATCATTCAGTATTGGTTTATAATTTTGGAATGATGAAGGCCATCTAAGGACGGTACAAAATTCTAGAAAACTTATGATAATGTATTTACAAATTCAAGTTTGCTAAATCACAGTATTTCTTGTTGAAGAAAAGACATAAATCTAAAAACATATGAGAAACGATAAATACTTTTTTTCAGATTTTTTATTGAATATTTTATTTATTTACATTTCAAGTCTTATCCCCTTTCTCAGTTTCCCCTCCAGAAAGACCCTATCCTATCCTCCCTCTCCCTGCCTCTGTGAGGGTGCTACCTCACCCACCTACCCACCTACCCACTCCTGCCTCCCTCTCCTGGCATTCCCTTACACTGGGGCATCGAGCCTTCACAGGACCAAGGGTTTCTCCTCCCACTGATGTCCAACAAGGCCTTCCACTGCTACACATGTTGCTGGAGCCATGAGTCCCACCATGTGTACTCTTTGGTTGGTGGTTTTGTCCCTGGGAGCTCTGACATGGGGGTAATCTGGTTGGTTGATATTGTTGTTCTTCCTATAGATTGCAAAACCCTTTAGCTCCTTCAGTCATTTCTTTAACTCTTCCATTGGGAATTCTATGCTCAATCCAATGGCTGGCTGTGAGCATCTTCCTCTGTATTTGTCAGGCTCTAGCAGAGCCTAATTCATATCACAAAGTGCTAATTTCTTAATATGTAAACATTTCCAGACATCTTTAAAGAATCAGAGTTATTAAATATTTGAAGTCTATGGAAAGGCAGTTCATAGAGGATTAAATACAAAGAATTATCTCTTCTACTTAAAGTGATGACATGATTAGATGAACATTATATATAATAAAGGAATTGCTAAATGAAGCATTATATTGATAGATAGTTTTTCCTTACACATCCTGGCAAATAGCAAATTGTTTGCTAACACAGAACTTTAAACTCACTGCAAAAAGTGGACATTAGTACAACTTCATGGGAAACAACTTGCTACTACTTATAAAACTTTTATTACACTTTTAAAACACTGCTATTCCTTACTTCTATCCATATTTCACTATTGATAATATAGGCTACATAAATACACATACATGTATAAAGTAGCTATATTTAATTTTCTCTACTTTTTCTATTTCCTATTGCAAACACTTGGAAGGAATTCTGTTTACATCACTGAGGAATGGTTACTAGTATTAATTCACAACCAGATATAATGGCACACACCTTTAATGAAAAGGAGGGGTACCTCCAATTTAGAAGGCATTGTGTTTTATATAGAGAGGTCCATGCCAGCCAGGATTTCAGAGTGAGACCCTTAAAAAAAGAGATAAAGATAAAGAAAGAAGAAAAAAAAGAAAGAAAAGGTAAAATGGTGAGTCAAATTTATATTATAATAATAATAAAGCAGTGCTTAATACACATTAAGAAATGAAAGATCTCTATGAGATTTTATGGGAATAAATATGACGAGAAATTATTTTCATCAATTTTCTATAATAGATTGAGTCATTATTTAAATTTGTATGTTGAAGCTCCTAATCCAAGCACTTTCAGAATCTAATTACAACCGAGAAAGGTGCTCTTAAGGGGTAATTAAGAGAAAAGAAAGTCATATGAGTAGACATGAGTCTAGTGTGATTGCTGTCCTTACATGAAGAGTATGAAGAGAACATGAAAATAGAACAAGCATTCTGAATGGCACCACTGTGTTGAGCACTTGTGGAGACCTTTATCTGAAGACAAAGAAGATACCAAGCAAGCTCACTCTTTGAACTTGGATTTCTAACTACAAGAACTGTGGGGACACAGGTAACTGGTTTTTTAAAAAAATGCCTGATATTTCTGTGGGGTGAGAGTTCTAAGGTTGACTCTATCAGCCTACCATATCACCTTTCATGTAAACTCTAAACTTATGTGAGTGGATGTGTGTGTTTCACTGAAGTTTTTTAAAAATCCATCTTGCAGGGTAATTAAGTAGGTTGGATGTGGTGGTATCTCTGGTTATAGAGCAAGCCATCTGGAATGAGAAACATTCTTGACTCTACAAGGGTTTCAGAAGTATCTCAGGTCTGTTTCTTAACATGTAACCTGGATATGATACCAACGATGCCACCAGCTAGCCATAGAACATCTCAGCTGGAGACCCAAGGTGTAATGTGAAAAACACATGATGTCTTAGTCACTAGAGATGAGCACGTAGTGAGCACGTAGATTGTTTGAGGCTTTCCTTGCACGAAAGTGATAAAAATTGGAAACATGAGAACATCTTTACCTAATCAAGTGATGAGTACTATGCCATAAAGACTGGGTTCAAAAGATGCTGAGGCTGCAAACATTAGCCCTCTCCTGAGCAAGGAAGTACAGCTAAGCTGTAATTCTATTGATTATGAGCAGATGGTAAAAAGTTAGCAAACACAGAAAGAGGAGTAACAGGAATCTTCTATTTTATTTCTGTCTTCCCTGTCAAAGAGAATGATTTTCAGGCTGGAAAGAGTGGAAAATATATTGTATATGGGGAATTGAAACTGAAAGATAAGTGAAGAGATTGCAAGAGTGCACCCAGCTACTGAAAAAGAATCCAATTTTCATTGGATTCTGAGATGAATTCTAAGGTACTGGGAGAACTGCTTCCCGCGAGCCTTTGGCTACCATCAGTAATCATTAGGCGATGTTAGGGAAGAAGCAACTCTGTCTTGGCTTCAAAAGGTATACGAAGGTCCCCTCTATAAAACATGATTGAGTGTTTCTTTTCCTTCTATTCTTTTGTTTCTCGGGTTGGTTATGTGATTCAAAAATTTTAGGGCAGTTCTCGGTACAAAATAGTGAACTATAAGGTGGAATCGGATAGCAAATAAATTAACACTACTGAAGCACATTGTGGCAATGAGGAGGAGAAGACAGGAAGTAGTCAAATTGGTGCATTGCTTTTCTCTGCACTACTAGATTGCTCTGCCCCCATCTCTCTTTCTTCTATTTATTCATCTTTATATAACTATATACTTACTTCTATAAACATTTATTTTTTCCAAAGGTTTGTTTAAAATTGTGTAGATTACAGACATCATCAGAAAAATGTACAAGTCAGCTAATATTCTTGAGCTTTGAGCTAGCATTTTCAAAGCGTCAATAAGGGGAACCTCGTCCTTAGTGCCACAATAGCTGCATCTCAGCAAAGGAAACAGATAAATATATCTGAAGCAATTGGTGGCTGCTGGGCCTTTCCTATTGGAGAAGTTTTGTATCAGTGATCTTGTCGAAGGGTGCCTATGAGGTTCCCTGAGATGTTTATGTAAAACAGGAGCATGACTGATCTCTGGAAGATTCTGTGGTGTGAACTGATAAAAAGATTCCTGACTGAGTGCTCTATGCCAGAAAACACAGGATTATACGGTGGAAGATCCAACCTAATCTATATCATCGGGCACAAGATTTGATCTAGTAAAAATAACGTCATCCTGCTTAAGCTGTGACGATGAGGAAAGGGACAGGTAGAAAAAAATAATAAAATTTGGAGATAGAAGAACCAGGTGACTGCCAAGTTCTAGAGGCAAGATTCAGGTTCTAGAAATGTACTGACTAAAGCACAGATTGAGAATGAAGGGTCATGACACAATGCAACCTCAGGGGCTACCAACACGAGGAGCCTTCAGGAAATGTTGAAAATGCCATGCAGTTTCCAAGAAACAGTTTGTACTTTATTCATTGAATAATGGAAGTAAATATAGATTCTTAGTTCTACAGTGTAACATAATCATTTTTTTTCTTATTTTTAGCAAGACGTTTTAAGCTGGAGAGTGAACTGGAGGGGCTCCATCTGGAGCCAGGAAGCTTGAGGAGAAAGATATCTCCATGGTAAGAATATTGGTGCTTTTCTGAGTAGGAATTCAGCAGGAATGATGACTACGAACTGCTTTTAATGTCGTATTGGTAGCAGACTGAGATCTACACAGAAGGAAAATAATAGACAGTCGTGATAAATGTCCAAGCTTCCATCTTGCTGATCTGAATGGTGTACACACCATTTACAGATCACTAAGAAGAATCACTGGGCCCTGCCAAGTCTGGATTTTTGAGAGTAGATAAGGAGCTCACTGTTTTGTTCAGGAGATATCAAGCAACATTGTGCAAATGAATCCTTTTTATTTTTTTTCCTTAAGTAGTTTGTGGATAATGTAATCTAAAATAAACCTATGCATGACCACGTTTACTGTTGTGGTTCGAGTGGCAAATGACCTTCATTGGCTCATGTGTCTGAACACACAGTTGCCAGCTTATTTGGAAAGGTAATAAGACCTGACGGAGGTGGAGTCTTGTTAGAGGAAGTACTTCACTCAGGGCAGGCTTTGAGATTTTTTTTTTCCGGACAAGATTTCTCTGTGTAGCCCTGGAGGTCCTGGAACTCACTTTGTGGACTAGGCTGGCCTGGAACTCAGAAATCTGCCTGCCTCTGCCTCCCAAGTGCTGGGATTGAAGGCGTGCACCACCACTGCCCCGCTGGTTTTGAGATTTTTATAGCCTGTTTCAAACCCTGCTCTCTGGGCTTTCTGGCTGCTGGGTCACATAATGAGATAGTATCATACTCCTGCACTATGCTTTTTCTACCATGATAGAACTGCAACCCAAAACAATTTCTTCCTTAAGTTGCTTTGGTCATGCAGAAAAATTTATTCATACAGAGAGATACAGGAATGATGGCCAACATAATGAATGCATAGATGAGAATGTACAAACTTGTCAAGCAGCTGTAATAATAATACACTATTACCTGAAAACATAATTAATGTTATGAACTACAAAATTCTATACATAGGTTCAAGTAGTTAAATGGAAAATGATAGCATAAAATTGTGTGTGTGTATGTGTGTGTGTGGTGTGTACGTGCTTGTGTGTTTGTATGTGTTGCTCATAATACATCAGAACTTTGTACAAGTTCAGCCTTGCATACACTAGATACATACTCTACCAATGAGAAATATTGCTAGTCTCCACAGGCATTTTTTGTTTAATCGAAATACAGAAAAGACTTCAGAGTTGATGTGGCCCGCAACACTGTGTCTGTAGAATGGAGAGAATCAACAGTGGTCTCATTATTGGACCTGGATAGCTGAAAAGTTTAAGAGCTATTATTGTTAAATGGAGAGGTTAGAAAACATTCATGCTAGTGAAAAGTAAACTGAAGCTAATCTTACTCAGTAATTAAAAAAAATTAACAGTGCCAAAAAAAAAAATTCCCTCAGTAAATCAGAGAAGAATTTCCAAGACACTATCCATGTACCAAGGACTGCTCTTTATATTGGAACTTTTATCAGAAATATTAAAAGAGTTCCAGTAAATGATAGGTTGTAGAGTGCTGACTATGAAAAGACTATTCAGACATGGGATGGGCATCAGAGATGAGTGACCTAAAAGTTTTACACTAATTTTAATTTTAGTATTTGAATTTTTCTATTAATTTAAAAATATCAGTATCAATTAGTTCTGAGAAAGTGGTGTGTTTGTCTAGTTGTTTTAGGATTCTGAAATTGTATAATCTTTCTTTAGTTTTTTCTATGTTCTAGCCATTTCAATTTATAATCCTAACAGCCTTCGACAAGAACTTGTATTATGGTCATTCAAGTATTTAAAATAATGATAGGTATGTAGAGGGTGGATAGATAGATAGATAGATAGATAGATAGATAGATAGATAGATAATAAATAGATGACAGATAAGTAGATAAATATACAGATAGACTGATAATTAATAGATGGGAGATAGAATAGAGATAAAGATACATACATACAGGGGGAAATGGGAGAGAAAGAATGACAATCAATAAATTATTGATCAAAAGAGATAGGCTGTATTAAAAAAGACATTCAGACATATAAGTATGTTTGAAATAATAAATCTTAATGACTTAGATATTTTAAAATAAAAGAGAAGTTATTAAAGCAACTGATCATGATATCAAAATATAAATTATTGGTGTTACATTACCATCAAAATATGTAGCAGGAATATTTATGTGTAAATACATGTTACAGTAACATTTAACAATAAAAACTTTGGAATGTCCATAAATGTCATTCACAGGCCTCAGTTTTACAAAGAACTGTAGGCGACTGAGGAAAGCTGGGAGCAGGGAAGGTGGTTTTCCCAAGGGAAAGGCTCACCAGTTTGTGGTCCAGTGCCAAATGGTCAGCACTCAAAATAAATACAAGTAACATTATATAGAATAAACACGTTATATTTAGGAATATGTATATGTATATATACATATATGTATATATACAATAACAATTATTAATGGAAAAGGCTATAAATTTGAAGGAGAAAGGGGAGGGGCACTTGGGAGAGTTTGAAGGGAAGAAATATAAGGAGGGATAAATATAATTAGATTAGAATCTCAAAACTAAAATTAAAAATAAATTAAAAACAAAAACTTTAATTTTTTTTAGATTCAGAACCATGTCCACAATACTTTATATTGATTAAACTCTCAATATTTTTATCTGATGATTATTTGAAAAATCTCAAGGAAAATAGACAGTTCTTTTACTCAAAAAAATGTTTGTGTTAAAACTAGAAAAACATTTATTATAAATAAAAATTGCAATAATGTAGACAATTTTATAAAACCAATAAGAAATAATACCTTAAAGAAAAGAAGAAATAAAATTCTAATAATGACAGTTTGTACAAAGCAATCTGTTTCTTGTATGTGATGTGGTTTATATTTGACATATGAGATATTCTAGTCTTGTTTCTCTTCACAGCTGCCAAAGAAGAGGAGGCTGTCTCTGTACTGGAATTAGCTTCAGAACATCTACCCACAACATTTATTCCAGCCAAACTCCTAGTGCGTTTTGATTCTGCCAGAAAATGAAAGAATGAGGCTTAAGATGAGTAAAAACTAGCCCATTTTCCCCTACTTCAGGCTTTAGTGTCCCTAACAGCCAAACCAAGCAAAAAGCGTGGTTTGAAAGAAATTGTACAGCAGATTGCAAATCCCAACCAAAGAAGGTCCATTTATGAAAAGATTGTCACTAAGGTAGCTCGTGGTTCCGTACTTTATAACTAAGGACAAAATTCAGAAGAGCCAGAGTTCAACACATTTTTTTGGAAAAAAAATATGCAGAACATCTTCCAATAAATTCTTTTATATGAAAGAAAATGGCTAAGGAAAATAATAATAATGATAATAATTATTATTATTACTATTATTAAATATAAAAAAATTCTAGCCTTAATGCACAGGAGTATCATAAGTCATATTTTATACACAAAAAGCATTGACTATGCATTCATGATTCCTAATATCATCCCTACCAGAAGAACACATAGACCACTAAATTATAAGAGATAAGGCACCATTATTACTGATAGGAAATAAATGGTACTTTAAAATGATATGGAGGACTGCCACAAAACACTGCCTTATACAACTTATGTGATTATCGTGGTCATGAATGTATGCATTGATTAACTGAGTGTGTGTGTGTTTGTGTGTGTGTGTGTATGTGTGTGTGTGTGTTTATGTGTATAAGTGTGTGTTCATACACTCACACACAGACATGGAAGGGAGGAGGACAGGTTGACTGGAATCAGGAGAACTGGATGAGGGTGGGTAATTGCAGGCACCAGGTAGAAGAGACCACCGCTATGCAAGCTAGTTAGGTGTGTGACCACCTGCATCCTACCTGGCCATGCTCTGATGGGGACCAGGATGATGTCTGTGGCACATGTTACCATGAAGGATCATGCAGAGTCTGCAGTCTAGTCACGCAGCCTGAAGC
>JADRCC010568314.1:0-11682 GCA_019843855.1 Hylomyscus alleni
TCTGCATGGCTCAGGTTGCTCTTATCCGAAAAGATCTCATCTGACCTTGGATACCCACATCCTATTTATGTCTTCATTTTGGAATAAGATATTGAGATATTAATTGATGTGCACATTTCCTTACTTTTCTCCTGTCTTTCATTTTCATGGGGTATAAGGTTATTTGTATTTCCTAGAAACTTTCCCGGAAAGTTTTGCAAGGCAAACAGAAGCTGCAGGAAGGCCAAAGTCCACTGGTGTTTTAGAAAGTTATGAACTAATCAAAGACAGTCTTGAGTGGACGCAAATATTGGAAGAGAGTGGCAGAATCCCAGATCCCAAGAAGTACTTGAGGGGTATGCAGTCTAGACAGCTCTGGGACCCAATGCTGGGAGGTACTTCAGAGGAAAAGGCAGCCCGGAAGCTGGGAAAAATGGGCTTAGTGTTTTGTTGGTGGAGAAAGGAAAGAAAAAGAGAGATAGAGGTTCTATCTATCTATCTATCTATCTATCTATCTATCTATCTATCTATCTATCTATCTATCTATCTACCTACCGATCTATCTATCTATCTAGCCTCCTTTCAAGATTTTTTTGCAAATCTCCTAACTTCTGGAGCAGAAGACCAGTGGAATAAATCTGAGAGGACGTATGTGCCCACTCCCAAAGGACTTAGTTTTTGAGTTGATTTAAATTGATGAAAACAAAAGATCTTTCTGACTCCAGTGTCACTAGCTCTGAGTCCCTCACATACACTCTCCAGACATTGTTTCTCATCAATATTGCCCAACACTCTGCCTATGGTCGTATAGATTTCTGGCTTTTGTGGCTCCAAAGAGGGATTGATTGGACAGCTGCACTCCCTCTATGAGGATTAGGAATTTGGGAGTGAGAAGCAAAAATTTTAAAGGATTGTGGTTATTGACGAGGTCTTTAATTCTTACACTGAGAAAAGTCACTTTCAGGTTGGATCTAAGAACAGATAATCCATTTTGGGGCATCATGAGATTTCCCATATCAGATATTAAAAACAACCCCATCCCGTGCACGCCACCCTAACTGCTCCAGCAGGAACTGTTTCCTTGGTTGGCACCCTGGCATCTAAGCAGTGGTAATATAGTGTCGTCTTGGATGAGTCGCTACAGGTCTGGGTCTCTCTCAGTAGTTGTTTCTCATATAGCAAATGGTGTGATCAATGAGGGCTGGAGTTACAAGGATGATGGAATGCGAAAAGGAGCATGGTTTATACACCATGGATGAGAAATGAAAGCAGGTGCTCCATATTGGATAAGCTAGAGCATGGTTAGAACTTCCAGAGTAATTCATCTCAAGGTGTGAATTAAGACAGGGTAGTGAGCAGCACAGGGTCTCATCATGTGCATTCATTCTTGGATGGAATACTTACAGCATCATCTAGAACAATGAGCAGGATTTGAGAGAAGGGGAGAAACCACAACCCATGAATTTTGAAACTAAGGCAGCTAACTTGATTCGTTAAGGTATCCCATGCAACCTGATCCGTGATATTTTTCCAGCACACTTAAAGCCTGAGATCAAGGTAGTGTGCACAAGGTAAAATCTTGTCATTTCTTTTTAAAGGAGAGGTTTAGTTTCATTTACTTTCTTTATTCGTTCCCTTTAATGGAAGACTTAACTGAGGCAGTGTTAGAGGTCTGAGCCTTCCATCACCTCCCATCCAGAGAAGAGGGTTGAGCTCACCCCTGAGACAGCACTGATCCTCCTAGTCTGCTTCAGGACCAGCAGGGAAGGGGACACATGGTAGAGCCATGGCCCAGCTTGTCTGCTATAAGATCCTGGATGCTGCAGGCGATGGCATCTAGAAATGGACTCTTCACTGAGGACATTTAGTTACTATTGGCATCACAAACAGGTTAGTAGCCTCATAAAAGGGCTCTGCTCTTCCATTTCCTGTTCCTCGAGGACAGGGTTTTTCCCTTCTACCCAGTACTCCATCTTTTAAAGTGGAGAGCAGGACCTACCAGAGGTTGAATTTGCCAGCAATGTAGTCTTGGCCTCTCTATTCTTCCAAACTATAAGGAGTACATTTTTTTTTTTGTTGTTGTTGTTGTTGTTCTTAAAAGTTGCCCAGTGTCAGGTAGCTTCATTTTTCTTTAAGGCACTGAGAATAGATTCATATTAGCCTACAGGGCAGAAGAGGCCATGCAGTGTGAAGGGCAATGGGAATCATAGGTTCTTGCTGTCCATGCATGGCTCAGCAGTGGAACCAGGCTAAATCGAGCAGGTGCCTGCCCACCAGCCTGGCTTTTACGATTACCGTATACTCAACAGCAGATGCTACAGTGCCTGTCTGCTGCCAGGATTTATGTCCTACTGTTGCTCCACGTGCCTGTCCTATGAAAGAAGTACACTTGATGTTTTGCATTTTCCAAATAGAAACGTAGAAGAGTTAAGAAAATTGGCCAAGGTTGTTAGCTTTTATCAGTGTAATGTTAAAAGTATCGTTCCAGAACACAAGTACCACTCTTGCACCAAACCTAACGCTGTTAGGGGACAAAGGTAGGAGTGTTTACAGGGGATTTCTGCCAGGGTTGCTTCGTTTACCTGTGGAGGAAGAGAATTTAATGACCGACATTAGGATGAAGCAATGAGCATATTGGAAGGGTTCATGCCTTGCACTTCCCAAGACACTTTCTTTTGTCCTCCGTCTTCAGTAGTGTGTTGACCAGATCGTGGCATTTTAAGAAAGCATCCATCATGAGTTAAATTAGCTTTCTGATGGAAAAATTGATAGCCTCTTAAAAGAACCACATCCTTATGCCTTGCCTGGAGTTAACTCAAGAGAGCAAACAAAACAACATTTTCAGCACGAGGGTCTTTTGCTGGCCCAGCATCTGAAAATAAATAAGCCAATAAACTCCTGGTGCAAGGTTGCTGCTTGTGTGCCGGGGCTATTATTCAGCAGCCAAGAAGCATGAGCTTGCATTCCTAATATGCCTTTGCTTTCCAGGCACATAGGTTGACGATTCTTTGACTTATCACAGGGAAAATAAGACTGGATCTCCATCCCGTGCTCAGTGTCACTTACAAGTTCACTGCTACGAGAAGGAGAAACACTTTCATCAGAGACACTGCAATCAAATGTACTGAAATTAATTGTTTCCTATGACTCTCTGGGACTCCAGTGAAGTGGACCTGCTGAGGACATTCTTAGCTTTAAAGAAAAAATGTATTTATAATTATATACATGCACAACAGTCCAAAACTCTGAAGGTGTTATTTATATATACTGAGAAGTAACGCTTTCAACTCCTTCCTTCTTCCCCTCTAAGTGGAGGGGAATTAGCCTTTCTTTCCTGATGTTACCTAGTATCTTGGTTCAGATGATTTGATATTGCAGTTCTTTGACCTGACCGGATATCAAACTATCAAATTCTCACTTTTCCAGCAACTCCCACTCCACCCCTGAGATATTTCCTTACTAAGGATTGATTTCTCGGCCACTTAAAGAGGAGATACTTTAGGCTCGTGCATGGGCAGAGATGGGAAGGGGTCATGGATGGGGAAGAAATCTACATCGTTTACTGTACTATTTGATTGCCTTGTTTCTGGATTTATTTTATTATTATTTTGTAAAATATTTTTCTTTTCTTTTTGAGATTATGATGTAATTACAACATCTCTCATGTTCCTTTCTTCCCTATAAATCTCCCCATATACTCTTATTACCACATCTTTATACTTTGCCTGGAGTTGGCTCAAGAGAGCAAACAAAACAACATTTTCAGCATGAGGGTCTTTTACTGGCCCGGAATCTGAAATTCTTCTTACATTAATTGTTATTTCATGCATATACATAAATGGGTTCCTAACTATAGCCCGCTCCATCTGTATAGTGTTACCTGTATGTATCTTTTCAGGGCTGGCCATTTGATATTGTATAACCAGTTGGTGTGCTCTTTCTTTCCTGAGGAAAAGTGTGCCTACCACTTTTCTCATTTGTTAGTGGTCCGTAGTTCTTTGTGTCGGGCTGAGGCCTTGCAGTCTTTCTTCCCATCCACTTTAGCATGTCTATGGCTGTTTTCCTCCTTCTGCTCACGTTTAGGTGGTCACATTGGTGACGTTATAGGCATAGCTTCTGATAGTAGTAGGAGACATAATCTCACAGCAAACTCCCTGATCCTTTAGCTCTTACAATCTTTTAAAAATCCTTCATAATGTTCCTTAGGTAGGAAGGTTGTTTTGTAGATATTGCCATTGGCTGTGTGGTCTGCAACTCTGCATTTTGATTGGTTGTGGTTTTCTGTGATAGTCTCCTGTTGCAAAGAGAAGTTTTCTTGATGAAGGATGAGGACTCCACTTTCCTGTGGGTGAAGAATGTGAGTGGTTATTTCTATGGAGGAACTGTAGCCCTTGTATGAAGTGGGGAGGGTTGTTGGCCCTTTGCCTGAGTGTCATGTGTTCAGACAGTTCAGAATGGCATCTTCAATCACAAGATGGCAGATGGTCTGGAGAGAGTGGTAGGGGTCTGCGTCACTGTGTTTATTGACTAGGGACTCTTAATGTCACTGCACCGAGTATCCAGGAATGTAACTCGAGTACATCGTTTATCATCTCTTACCAGAGAGGTGAGGAATTTTGATGAAGCTTATCTGCCAATATATGTTGGGCTTAAGAAATGTGTTTGGAGATATAAGCTTGTATATCACCGGCTTTTCTAAAGTGCTAACATGGGGGCACTTTGGGACTCTCTATCATTTCTTGGATACTCATTTCCGATCCTCCAGGCCAGAGCTTAGCTCATTTTTGCCATTAAGTGAGTCAAAATGACATTTATAGGTAAGCTTGCCATATCCCAAATAGGATGGGACATACTTGTTCAGCAATGTCGCAAGCCCAGGGGAGAATCCCATTTCAACAGCCTCCACAAACTCTTTCTCATGCTCCCTCCCAGCAAGCTTCATAATGGATGGAGCGACAGAAAGGTATTGGCTCCTTTTGGTGAGGGAGGATGGGTCACAGAGTTTGAGGAGAAAAAAAAAATTGAATTTTAAGGATTCCAAACAATGCAATCTAGAAGGGGTAGAAAGATGAATGAGAAGCTGTAGGAGCAGACATTGGACTCCATGCAGCATGCAGAGCTCTGCAGCCTGGCCCATTGGCTGCAAGCATTTCCTAATCTCTGACGACAGTCTCAATACAAGAAAAGCAGAAATGGGAAAACTGAAACCCAAGCTATGTCCTCACAGATAGCTTTTTTCCTAAGGAAACCAGGTAGTTAGAAGAGCTGCTGGAATAAGTGCTAAGTATAAACAGAAGGACATAGAATCGAGGATAAAAAGATATTAGGATTGTTGATAGGTCTAGAATGTGATAATTAAGGTTAAGTCTGGAAAGAAATTGTATTTGATGAATAACTATAGTGAAACCAGGGTGCTTCTAGGCAAAGCAAGGTGAACAAATCCTGGAGTCCTACTATGCACGCTGTAAGTGCCTATCCTCCTCAGCAGGGTGTCAAGGGGTCAACGATCAAGCACTTTCTTTGCCAAACTGAGCAGTCCTGGAGACAGCTATGGAGCAGTCCTGGACTGTGGGAGACGGGTGTACTGACTGATTTTGTGTGTCCATTTGACACAGGCTGGAGTTATCACAGAGAACAGAGCTTTAGTTGGGGAAGTGCCTCTATGAGATCCAACTGTGAGGCATTTTCTCAGTTGGTGATCAAGGGGGAAGGGCCCATCTCAGGTGGTGCCATCCCTGGGCTGGTAGTCTTGGGTTCTATAAGAGAGCAAGCTGAGCAAGCCAGGAGAAGCAAGCCAGTAAGTAACATCCCTCCATTGCCTCTGCATCAGCTCTTGCTTCCTGACCTGCTTGAGTTCCAGTCTTGACTTCCTTTGGTGATGAACAGCAATATGGAAGTGTAAGCTGAATAAACCCTTTCCTCCCCAACTTGCTTCTTGGTCATGATGTTTTGTCTAGGAATAGAAACCCTGACTAAGACAGCAGGTGTGAGACCCATAGCAAACATAAGGGTAGAACCAGATTCCATACCCAGCCCATCCTTTTCAGAACCAATGCTCTTATCTTTGGGAATTCAATATAAAAGTTCATTGAACTAATAAACACTTTAATGAGTGGACCCATCTGGGTTTAGGTAATGAGACCCCAGCTCAACTGCCACATTGTACCTGAGAACTACTTGTTCAGCCTGAAAGAGCCTTGGAAGGAGACACATGGGGCTGGGTGCTAGAAGTCTGAGGTATGCAGAGCGCTATTCTTTAATGGGAGGCAGAGTGGGAGCCGTCAATCTTGCCTACTGGTCTATGGTGTAGTAACTCCAAGCCAATATATATAATATCAGAAAATGGAATGAAGCCTCTCCTGAAGCTCATGTCCACCTAGAAGCTCAGAATCAGCCTGATTCAGAACTACCACAGTTCTCACTTAGCCCCAGTAGCTTTCCAAGACTCTTTAAGAATGGCAGAAACTTTTTACCATAACAAGCCCAGTACTATATATATATATATATATATACACACACACACACACACACACATATATACATACACATACATAATATAATATATACATATACATAATATAATGTAATTATATTATATATACATAGTATACACACATACATACACACATACATATAAATAGGTACATCAAAGTGATTGACAGCAATATCTAACAATAAAATGAAGTTATAATGGTATTATAACATTTATTTAATGTATCAATTTTTTTTGTTCCTAGAAGTTGCTGTTTAATATTTTTGGACCAAGGTTGTCTGATGCTATAGAAGTAAATCAAGGACAGAAAGGATTTTTCAGATGTGATAGTTAGGAGAGGGTCATAATGGATTTGGGTAGGTTCTGTATATTTCTGGTATATTTCTGAGAAGATGTAACCTTCGACCTGAGATCTTCAGAGTAACAGAACCAATGGGATGCATGTGTGCATAGACAGGCTCACTTTAAGGAATAGGCTCATGTAGCTACTGTGGGCTGACAAGGCTCAAATCTGCAGGCCAAGAAGCAAGTTTCAGACCCAGAGAAGACAGTGGTATGAGAGCTCATGCTGGAGGTCTCTCTGCAGTAGTTCCTTGATATTTCAGGAATCAATCTTGTTCTGATTAAGCTTCTTGATAATTAGATGTGGCCCACAGATGTGGCCCATTAGAGTGTGCAACCTGGGTTACTCCAGGTCCACTGGCACAAATACTGGTCTTATCCACAACACCTCATAGAATCATCCAGAATTTCACTTGACTAAACATCTGAGAAACATGGCTTAGTTAAGTTAATACAAAAGCCAACCATCACAGAGACATACAAACAAAGATGAAGGCAATGTGAGAATGGATGCAGACTGGAATGGTGGATGCCAAGCAAGATGATGGAGGGCCTGAGGGGCAGGGTGCTTTCTCCCTCCAGGCCTCTAAGACATCTTTCTCTGTGTTTCCATTTTAGAGATCCAGCATCCAGAACTGTGTACAAATGTACTTCAGCTGCAGTCTACCAGATTGCTGGCAGTTTGTTGCTCTATGATCCAGGAGAACAATATATAGGTAAACTCAGGAGAACCATAGTTGCCTTCCCTGTCAGAATCAGAGTCTAAGACACTGCTGAGAATGTGCTGGGAAGTTCATAATGCCAGGCACAAAGCTTAGGGTAGAACTAGGAAGAATCCACAAGGGCAAGGATTAGCTTAAATGTGGGATTCTCAGGGTCTAACACACATGAAATTCAAAGGCAAATCATACTGGAAAAAAATGGCAGTGTGTATACTACCCCAGAAAAACAGGGTCAACTCCCTTAGTAGGAAGCCCTGTTTCAAAAAGAAAGTCAATTAGAAAAAATATAGCATTGAAAGGCATAGTTGAGAAATAGCAACCCCCCCCCAAAAAAAAGAAAAGATATACTATAGCTGGGCAGTGGTGGTGCACAAATTTAATCCCAGCACTTGGGAGGCAGAGGCAGGCGGATTTCTGAGCTCGAGGCCAGCCTGGTCTACAGAGTGAGTTCCAGGACAGCCAGGACTACACAGAGAAACCCTGTCTCGAAAACCAAAACCAAAACCAAAACCAAATAAAAGAGAAATAGCATACAAAAAGAGTGACCAATGATCAGCAAACTGACCTATGCTTGATTCAGCTCACTGTGATGTAGGCTGCTTAGAATTACACTCAGGATTTGCTCTTGGAGATGCCTGGTAAGATCCATCACAATAGGACCAGAGGGAAAGCCTTCATTGAACCAGATCCAGCAAAGCAGGCTCTGTATGGCTCATTCCACTGTTTCTCATTTGGAGAAGCTGAGGCAAACCTAGAGCAGAGTTACTTGGAAAATTGAAACAATCAATCAACTAACCAATAATAGTTTGTATTTGTATTTTGTATTTAATCAATAATATATTTATATTTTGTATTGACTTTGCATTAACCAATTCAAGTTGGAGTGAACTGTTTGGTTTAGATTATATCAGCACTTTCCACCTGGGACTGAACATTAGAATCCCCAAAGAGCCTTTTAAACACACTGTGCCAGAATGTTCTTAGCAACTCCAAACTGGGAGCTCTCCAAATGTACATCCATAGTAGTATGGATAAATAATTAGAGAGCATTCCCTTAATGAAGCAGCGTTCAGCAAAGAGGACAGAACACCGACCACAAGCAGCAGGAGGTAAATCTCTGAAGTCAAATGGTGAATGAAGAAAGCAGAGAAGAAAACCCTCCTTAAATTTCCATGCTTAGGCAAAGTGACAGCAACTGAGGGCCTGGGTGCAGGATATGTGAACAAACTAGCCTTTTCTGAACTCTGGCTGGCTGGTTCGACTCTGCTGCTCTGGCCCAAATTCCTCTCCAAGCTGACTGATTCAAAAGAGAATGGTCTTTTTCCTGTAAAACCATTCTAAAATAAAAAAACTTTACATAAACGGTGTGGTTATAGTTCTATGGCAGAGTGCCTTCCTAGCAAGACCCCAGATTCCATCCCCAGAAGTGCAAAGTGGATGTTTACATAGTAAACAGTAGTTACGTTTAAAAATACCAAGATAAAAGCAAATTAGGAGAAGAGGAATTTATTATAGCTCATAATTGCAGGTTACAGTATACCAGCACATTGAAGAATGGATTATGGTGAAGATCCAACAGCAATGAGTTAATACATATAACTAGTTATCAGCTGGCTTTTTCCACCCTTAGAGTTCAGAATCTTGTGCCTAAGGAATGGTGCCACCCACAATGAGCAGGTCTATCCATTTCAATGTGTTTAAGATAATCCCCCAATAGACATGCCCATAGACTCACCTGATCTAGATAATACCTCACTGAGACTTCTCCATGGTGATTCTAGACAGCTAGTACAACCATAACAATAATGTACCGTATGATTTAATTTATATTATTCACAAGGAGGGGCAAAATTAGTCCGTTATTAGAAGTCAGATTAGTTACCATAGGAGGAATGCTAGCATGAAAGGACATGCAAAGGAGCTTTTATTGTGATCTATTGATCTTTGTGCTAGTCATGTAGCTCCAAATAAGAAAAGCTTCCACATGACAGGCAAGACTGAAGGAAGTAATAGACACAGAAAGACAGAAAATGCACATGATTACAAAAAGAAGATACCCACTGCATGCAGATAGCTCAACAAACCAGATTTAAAAAAAAAAAAAAAAACCAACCAACCAAAACAGATTGTTCATTGGACTGACCTTGATGGAAAACCTTGATGCTGAAATGAATATTTGCTGAAGGACAGATGATCAGTTAGGAAAGAATCATTACATCAATGGGTCTTCATAAGGACATTTGAACTGTTAAAGTTGTGGGATTGATAATTGTTTCTCTTGTAAAAGTTAAACTGTATACATTTTTTAGCTTAAACAGAAAGGAGGAAGATGTAGAGGAATTTTAATCCAGCAACATGGATGCTCTGGCAAGGGATCACATTCAAACACCTTCTGGGTCTATGTGATATAGCTGGAATGCAGACACACCCTAGATTATAGTCTGGTTGGAATATAGACAAACCTTTAGTACACACTTTTAATCCCAAACAATGTAGTTAAGGTCAGTTTGTAGAAGGAAGAAGCCATGTTTGAAAGTGATGTCTAATTGATGGGCAGACAAAGTGACAAGTCAGAGAAAGATTTGACAGGATGAGTCAAAGCTAGGATATGACCAACTCTCATGAAACCAGCACAGGGAAGAGAGGCAACTTAAGGGAGCAGTGCACGCACGCGCACACACACACACACATACACACACACACACACACACACACAGAGAGAGAGAGAGAGAGAGAGAGAGAGAGAGAGAGAGAGAGAGAGATCAGTTTTACAGACACAGGGACACAGGTTGCAGGTGAAGACAAAACAAGCCAGAGAATGAAAATGAGCCAGAAGATTTGAACAATTGCCAGAGTTAGTTTGAGGCCAAGCAGAGCAATTCAGTCAGAAGCTGAGAGAAGTCAGTTTGAATCAGTCTCAACTTGGAGAGGAATTTTGGCCAGAAAAATAGAGTTGAACCAGTCAGCCAGAGAAAGAGCTAGAAAGGTTGAATTTCTCCAGCAGTAAGCCTCCAATATAACAATTACATATGTTGAAAGAAGTTATTTTTATAATGTTCAAAGCTGGGAGGGCCTGAAGCTGGCAGGACTCTACAAGAAATGTTCATTTTCAGCCCAGGAAACTCACCTTCCAATTTTCATTTTCTGATTTTTTTGCCCTGAAATTTAATTCTCCATCTTAAATGTCTTATATTGACCCATTAAGGGTAAGGGCTGTGAACAAGGTCTTACCAGGCTTCCCACAAAGAGAGAATTAGTAATTAGTCTCAAGCATCCTAAGAGTTGCACTATCTAATTTGTTCTTCCTTGAGCTCTCAGGAAAGCATGGGTGATATAACTAACAGGTGAAGCACACTCCAGCTTTACTGACAGGTAACCTTAGAGTGTGGAGGAAAACTTCTAGCATGTAATATATTCAAATGTACAAATCTGGGGAAGGGAAACTTCTTAGAGGCAAGGACTAACAGGTTTTAGACTTTAGAAAGGGCTATGTTCTGCAGGCAAGTGTGTATGCTGAGCAACCGCTTTTTATTTCTTGTCCAGACAGTTCAGTGGACTCCCCCATTAAGCTCCCTGCTATCAACTAGTCACTACAAGCATGGATTAAATTTATAATTGCATTTTCATGTTATCTTCCATTCCTTGGTCTCATACTGGATTATAACACACCAATACTGATTACACTGACCCTTGCCAGTGGTCAAATCATACCAGGTAACTTTCTACAAATTATTTAATTTAAATCACCTCAGTCTTATGAGTCCTACTTTACAGATGAAGATAGTGATGCCCAGAATGAATAACTTCTCAAGGTCCCACCAGCCATGACAGAAGCACAACTAACTATGTGGAAAGGTTGAGTTCTACAATGCATGCCTTTTCTGTGACTGGATACTACTACTGAAGGGATGATTCCACCTTGCAGTGGTTTGACTCTCCTAACCATTCCCACCTCCCCATTCACACTTCCTAAGTTGCATACTTTGTCACCTTGCTCATTCTTCCCCCCTTAGTTTCTTTCCCTTCCTTCCTTCCTTCCTTCCTTCCTTCCTTCCTTCCTTCCTTCCTTCCTTCCTTCCTTTCTTCCTTCCTCCCTTTCTTCTTTCTTTCTTTCTTTCTTTCTTTCTTTCTTTCTTTCTTTCTTTC
>JADRCC010568318.1:6011-16812 GCA_019843855.1 Hylomyscus alleni
GTGGTGGCACACACCTTCAATCCCAGCACTTGGGAGACAGAGGCAGGTGGATTTCTGAGCTTGAGGTCAGCCTGGTCTACAGAGTGAGTTCCAGGACAGCCAGGGCTATACAGAGAAACCCTGTCTTGAAAAAAACACACACACACACACACACACACAAATGGTACCTAGAGAGAGTTTGGCACAAGTCACTGACAGGTATTTTTATTGTCTTTGATTTTAAGTTTCTAAATCAATAAATGCATCAGTCATGTGGCAGGAATCTCACCGAGCTATTATATCAGCATTCTGTTTTATAGATATTGAGCCTAGACATGTAGATACCTGGCTATTATATGTCAGAGTTTCTACTTAACCTTATTTGTCTTAAGCTTCTTTCTTGTTTCTTCCCATACCTTGTACGAAATAATTCAAAAAGCCATTTTTATCTGGAATCCTCAACATCTAGTCTTCTCTTGGGTTTTACTTTTAAATTCTCCCAGTGATTGAAATTGATTGATGGCATTTAATAAATTATTCATAGATCCACTTAAACCCTTCAGTGAAGGTGTCAGGCTGTAATTTAATATTTCGTTACTGTTGCTGTCCTGTGCAAAGACAGACTAGAATCCTCTAGAACTTTGGGTTTGACAAATTCTTGCTCAACTTCTGACCGACCCCTTGCCAGAGCTGAAAGCCCTTTGATTGTAACTTGTCCCAGTGAGCAGAAAGTATGTTGAATGCCACCTATGACATTTCTGTGTTGGTTTCCATTATTGTGTCGTCCAGTGATCCAATGGCCTCCCTCAACAGGAGGATGGAACTTGTCATTGTCATTTCTGTCCTGGGGAAATTTATGCAAGGGAATTAAGGACCTCCTGGGGCTCTCATAGAAGATTAGAACCATTCCTAGGAATAGGACTTGGAATACCTTAGACCACATCCCCACATTAACATTTTACTTTATTGTGTCCTTAGTGAATGGATTTTCACAATATTTTGCTGTATCAGCATTATGGATTGTACTGATGATCAGCATCTTATTGTTACCAATGCTATGATAAAACACATGGTTAGAAGCCACCCGGGAAGAGAAGGGCTCATTCCACCCTATGGTATGGTAACACATGGTTTCTGGTAACAGCCTATCACCGAGGAATGCCAGGGCACAAACTTAGGCAGGGCCAGAACCTGGAGGCAGGTACTGAAGCAGAGACCATGGAGGAGTTCTGCATTATTGGCTTGCTTTTTATGGACTGCACAGTGCTTGCTTATGCAAATCAGGACCACCTGCTCAGGGTCTGCAGTGCTCACAGAGCACTAGATGCTCCCACATCAACCATTAATCAGGAAAATAGCTCACAGATTTGGAGGCATTTTGTCAATTGAGAGTCCCTCTTCCCAAGTGACTCTAGCTTGTGTCAAGTGGCCAAATGATAATGATGACGATGACAATGATGATGATGATGATGATGATGATAATGATGAACATGAAAGTGAAAACAATGATACTGATAATAATAGTAATAATCATAACTTTTAAAACCCAGCACAGCCAGAAACACACATTCATTACCTCTCAGATGTAGTATGTAGAAAGATGCCTCTGTTGAACATTCAAGTACAGTTATTAGTCCTTGAATGTATAAACATTTTTTATGAGTGGAGAAGAATAATGACCAAATCTTCAAGAGGCACAGAACCTATTTCTATTTCCAAGCTCGTTTAATGGGTTGATAGCTTACAATTTACTTAACACACTCGCATATTACTTTTGATTCCAGAAGTAGTGAGCTGTGTCTTCATTTATGTGCCTTGCCATATGCCACGGGCAGTAAAGGCTGCTCTGCTTTTAAACTCCGCATAGGACACATTTCCTAAGAGAGGAAGAAAGAAAAAAAATATTTTCGGTTGCTAAGAAAAAGAAATTTGTATAGCTCACTAATTAAAAATGTAGCCTTTGGGCTGGAGAGATGGTTCAGTGATTAAGAGCAGGCATTGTTCCTGAGGAGAACCCAAGTTTGATTTCTAACTGTCTGTTACCCCAGCTCCAACTCCACTGGGACTTTCACCTCTGGTGCTCCCAGCTGCTGGCACTCATGTGCTCGTAAACTCTCTCTAGTTCTCTCTCTCTCTCTCTCTCTCTCTCTCTCTCTCTCTCTCTCTCTCTCTATCTATCTATCTCTCTCTCTCTCATAAACATACACACAAACACATTTTTAAAATAAAAAATTTAAATTCTAGCCTCAGGAAGCTTAACGGTAGTCTTCAAAGAAAATGAAATGAGAAATGATAATGTGCTAGAAGTATTAATATACGTTGATAAGTTTTCCTTGAATAAGAAATATATGTCAGTTTTGAGCATTTAATGTGTATCAGGTTTATGCTAAGGAATCTAAGAGAAACTTCACCTCAGAAAGCCTCGTTGTCAGTTGCCTTTGCTACACTAGAAAACAGGCAAGGTATCCCAATCCAGAGTGCTTGATGAACACCATGGTGAAATCCTAATAATAAATGACATAGTGTACATACTGGTTCTTTGATTTCTATTTTTGTTTCTATGTTCTACTTCACATTATTTCATTTTTTTTAAGAGATGTGGTCTCTTGAGATGTAGCCCTGCATGTACCCCAGGGTGGACTCAAACCACCAGAGATGTGCCTGCCTCTGCCTCTTAAACGCTGGAATTAATCCATCCTAATTTCTTTTCTTTAATACAGCTAAGCTTTTTTAGTATATAATATTGATCCACTGACTAATGCTTTTCTTTTCTATTTTGAACCTGATATTCAGAAAATCACAAAGCTTTCTGATATTTCTTTCCTATCTATAGATGTCCATTCACTAGAAGCCAGAAATAATTACAGATATCATATGCTCTATATAAATAGTCTAACGAGAAACTTCAACATGCATGTTTTGTCCTTCTCAAGACACCCTCTTTCTCCATACTACTGGAACATATCTGACATAATTAGTGTGTATTAATATGTGTATACATATATATGTGACATGTGTATATTTATGTATGTGTGTATCTCTCTTTGTATTTACATGCATGTTTCTATGTATGCATCCTTGTGTGTGTGTGGTTGTATATGCATGTGTTTGTGTGCCTATCTTGGTATCTATGTGTTTGTATTTAACTATGTGTGTATGAGTGTGTGTGTATATTTGTTTGTGTATGTGCGTGTTTTGCTGGGAGTAGACCCAGACCTAACTTGTTTTACAATATAACTGTAAAGGGCTTCATAAAGTTTTATGGTCTTTTAAAGTATCAGGTCATTTTTTACTCCTATTTTTCTTTTTTTTTTCTAATTCACAAAGCTGACAATTTCCAGGCACTGGGGTTGAGAATTTGGTGGTGTCAGAGTTTACATGGTTTCTTACCAAAGCCTCATTCCAGATGCAATGGGAAGGTGCAATTTGCATGCTGTTATGAATGTAACATATTCACAGAGTGCTATCATGCTGAAGCAGATAATGTTTGCTGCTTGAGACCTCTAGACCTGGTATGCTAATGAGGGATGCTGTCCTTCATAAATCCTTCCCATCACCCTTCTTCTTTCGTGGGAATAGTGCGCATATGCTAATATGGATCTCAGCACATGACATGTACCAATTATACATACCATCTATGCATTTTATAATGATATGCCCTAATTGTTTACGATTCTATATACAGTGCTTATTTAAGGAATAATTTGTATACATCTATGTATCCATCAATGTATAAATAGATGATAAACAAGTAGCTGATATCATTGCATGTGAATTTTGACGACATCTTTTGAAGTGTTCAATTAATATAATTAAAAGTATATGAAGTATATGCACTTTTAACAAGTGTGATGCCTCAGATACAATTTTAATTAATCTAAAATTTGGAATATTAGGAATTTGTGAAGTAGCAGGCCATTTTATAGAGGAGAATTCAAGCATCAGATACCACAGTCTACCTTCCTAATCTTAAATATAGCCTTAAAGCTTGCAAGCAAATCCTTAAAATTGTGTAGCGTTTTTGTATTTGAATCAAGTAGGAAAACTTCGACTGGGCAACTTAAGCTCTAGGTACCTTGATTTTTTTTTTTCAGTGAAGTGTTTGTATAAATGCCCTGTTGTGAGAACTTCTTCCTAAAGTGCTGCTCTGCATGGGGGATGGTTTTAAAGTTCAATGATCACATTTTAGGCCAAGATGACTCAGTTGCCAGAGGCAGAAAAGGAAAAGATTGCGGAGCAAGTGGCTGACTTCAAGAAGGTGAAGAGCAAGCTGGACGCCGAGATTGAGATATGGGATGACACAAGCAATGATATCATCGTGCTCGCCAAGAAGATGTGCGTGGTCATGATGGAGATGACCGACTTCACGAGGTAAGTGCATGGGAACGACGCTGAGATAAGCAAGCAATGGGTGGCGGCCACATGATTGTCACATCGCTGAAATGCCCAAGTTTCTCTGAGTGGCAAGGGGAAAGGCAAATATAGAATTAGGATGTTATGAATGTACAATTCCAGAACTGTGGTAAAAATAGCACATTTTTTTTTTCAAACAGCTGTTACTTCACGCTCTCACACCTTCATACTCCATAGCAGAGATTACATTGTGTCAATCTCACACCTTGCTAACTGTCTACAAAATGGGTAACTAGGTCATGTTGACTCTGAAGCCCTTGAAGGATTGATACCTACTGCTACCTCGTGGGGATCTGTGGCCCCGTGGCATTCCTGAGATTGTAAATCAGTGTATTTGAAACCCCAATGAACAATGAAGGCTCTGAAGGACGTATGCATTGTCTATAGAGAAGCAACATAAATGTTTTAAAATATTTGTGGAACTTTGTGGTAGCACAGTCGGACTGGTCCTGTTCTCTGGTAGAGTCACAATGGCCGTGCGACTTTGTACATGTATCCTGACAACTGAAGGGACTTCAAAGACCCCCATCCCTTATTCCTGCCTGCAACAGTGGGGCTCATGTCTGGTGGTTGCAGGATGATCACTTGAAAATGAGAATCTCCCAGTGAGTCAAAAAACTTACACTGGTCCCCGACCTTTAGTATCTCTATAAACAGGACTCAGAGTCTTGTTTCCTCCATTTTCTGGTCCTAACTGATTGTGCCTTTTACAATTATTAATTAGCCCCAGTTCATGGGGTGGTAGTCGTGGGATGGGGCAAGATAAAACTGAGTGATAAGTAGTTTGATGCTATGAAGTTTGCAAAGACCTGACTTTATAAGGCTATCCACAGAGAGAAAAGGGTTCAGAGGACAAGAAGCAGAATCCCAGACTGAACAAAATAAGGAGATAAAGGCAATTCTGGATGTTCAAGGTGATGGCCAAATGTAAACAGGAACAATTTACTGAGGCCAGGGTCAATGACCCTGCTTCACTTACCCAAGATACCCTAGCATGGGATAGCGTTAAGCATGTGTCCTCGATGAGGAAGCCCTTTCTGTGACCTATTCTGGGAGCACTCTGATAAAGGTTCTGATGCCCGCCTGTGTTGTTCTGAGTATGCTTCTATGCTTTTCAGTCAGTAGCTGAAACCTACTTACTGGAATATTCGAGTGAATGGACTCTTGAGAGTACTGCTCTGTGAAACCAGGGACAGCAGCTCTGTGTCTGGGGTTTGGCTCTTTCTAGGCAAAAACTTGCTTTGCCACTGTGTATGGGTTGAAAGGTGGACTATGCGTCATCTACGTGTCGAAACTGTATCCTGATGGATGGTGAGGAGACCCAGACAGTGGTATGAGAATACTTCTCCTGGGAGGAGATTGCACTGTGTGGGCAAGCCTTCAATAAGCACAAAATCTTTACGAGAGCACGTCTTGCAGTTGCCAAGCTGTCTACACCCGCCCTTTGGGGAAAAAAAGAGGTCATTACGGGAAACAGAATGTGGAAAACAGGTTGCAAATGTCTTCATATAATTAACCAAAGAGCAGCAAGATGTAGAATACCTCTCTTACCAGTTGCTAAAAACCTCAAACCTGAAACAAAACTCAGTCTTCATGCAGCTACTGAAGTCACAGAGCAGAAGACTACCCTACGCCAGACACGTTACATGTAGGAAACTATTGTATCATGATGCACTACACACAAAAACAATGTTATGATGGTACAATGGATAAATGTGATTTTAAATCATAATTAATTGGTAATGCCCATTGCCTTTCAGGGTTAAGAGTGAGAAAGAGTTTTCAAATGTTAAACACGGGAAGCAGTAAGTTGAATAACCTAAAAATGCTGTTTTGATGGAAGGTTCTAAGCAAAATTAAAATGAGAGCATAATGTGATAAACATTTGTAACAAGGACCAGCTACAATGTGATAAAATGACATTATCACATTATCTAAAATATCATTATCTAAATGACAAGAGAGATACTCAGATAAATCACTGCTTTGTTATGACCTGACTAGTAAATATTTGAAGATATTTAGTGGATTAGTCGAAAAGTAAGCAAGATAAGTGTACAGTTGATCAAAAAAAATTTTTTTTAAAAAAGCCAAGAGAGAAAATATGGTAGGAACAGCAAACTTTAGAAGATACCTTAATTTGGCATGTTATGTATGGTAGTAACCTTGGTGTGCTTTGTCAACACGTATCCTGCATCTCTAGTTCATTTCAGGCAAGGTATTTGCAGAGAAGAATTTGAAACAGGACTCTTTAAGAAAAATTAAACCAACTATTATTGGTTGATTTTTTGTTTTCCTTTAATATTTAATTTGCACTTGGACAATGTTAGACATACACATAGTGCATGCTAATCACGCCCTCCCCCATGAAATCCCCTCCTTCCCATATAAGTCTGCTCACCCTACTTTGTTAATGGAGGTTAGCCACCACTTTCTCTGGGGTTTCAGAGTGACATTGTAGGGCTTGATGGGTTCATCAGTGGGTACCCAGCTAGAGACAGTGACCCCCTTCTCCCAGCAAGGGGCAGTGAACATACTGTGCACGACAGTCACTGTACAGTCCTCCTCACAGCGCCATGCATGTAAAAAATGGATGGGTTTCTGAATGAGGAAGAGTACAACAGAAGTCAAGTCAATTTTTAAAAGGATTTTAATGGAATGTAGACTATTCAATGATATAGAAAAGTACTCTGACCTACATTTTATGAAACAATACCCTGTGGCTATGCAGGTCCTGTTCAAGCTTTGTTTTAGTTAGTACAATTATCCTCTAAAATATAATTTGGTTCTATCGTGTATTCTGCTGAAAGAAAATCTACTTTTCAAAGCTAAAAGAGAGTGAAGATGCTACTTCAAATTTCACTGGAGAGGATGAAAATTAAACTTATATTATACATAGCATTTCATTATGAATGTCTTTTGGTTATCAGTTTCTATTTTCCCCATTTAAAACTCTTGACAGTTCTTTTTGTCCAAAGTCAGAACTTGATAATACCCTCTCTTTTCCTTTCATGCACAGGACAATTGAGTTTTGGTCTATGCTCCGGTGTCTGCAGGCAGAAATTCTAACAATCTTTTTGTCTCAGTATCTCACCATCTGTCTGTCTTTCTGTCTCTTGCCTTATGTATCTTCTTTCTCCCTGTACCTCCATTTCCCCAGCCCATAAATATTCATATATGCACAATATAGACTGGTAAATGGCTCTCTATAGGAATCAAGCCTAGTCCGTAGTGCTAGACATTCATATATTTTACAGTCTCATCATGAACAATTTCATCATAATTGAAACTTTCTAAAATTTGTTGATGCGATGTATGACAAATATGTAATCATTTTTGAAAAACAGTTTCTTATTTAATGTGAATTGTCCCTTAAGCAAACAGGTTGTTAGGTTATTTCTCCACTGGTGAAATGAGCCAATCCAAACCAGATTAGATTATATTAAAAGGCAGGCTTATTGGTAAGCTACACTCAGGGTGTTTACTGGTCCCAAGGACTTGAGGCCAGGGAAGTCACCATGAGGAGAAAGGAGGGAGAAAGAGGGGAAGAGAAAGAATAAAAAATGGCTCATGCAGAGAAAGAGAGAGAGATTGAGAGACAGAGAGACTGAGACTCTGGGGCAGGGCAGCCCAATCCTTGGACTCAAAAGTTCAAGACTGGGCAGAAGGAATGCTAGGTTGGGACTGCCAGATCCTGGGAGATACTGGATGCCAAGTCTACTTTTATATGTAAAATATGTACTTCAATCCCTTGTCCTGACCTGAAATCAAACAGAGGCAACTACATTTCCATTACTTCACACAAACTTTCCCAAAGTTAGGAGGGAATTACCTCCTTGTCATACAAATTAACTTTTTATGACACCTAGAATTTCCACCTTTGTAAGATTCACAAACAAGCGTACCTTTAACATTGCCTAGTAGAATCCGGTCTTGGTTAGTGTTCTATTGCTACGAAGAGACACCCTGACCATGTAATCAGGGATTACTTAGAGTTTCAGAGGTTTAGCCATGGAAAGCAGGCAGACATGGTGCCGGTAAAGGAGGAGCTGAGTGAAAGAGCTGAGAGTTCTATGTCTGGATCTGCAGGCAATGGGAAGCAAGGGACTCTGGGCTGGGTATGGGCTCTTAAAATCTCAGCTCCTACCCTCAGGGGCGCACTTCCTCTTAATCCTTTCAAATAGGGTCACTTCCTGTTGACCAGACATTCAAATCTATGAGCCAGTGTGGGCCATTCTGATTCAGTCTATCACAAATACATTCCTTAGATTCCAGCCTGTCCTTTGACATTAGCATGTGTCCTGAGAGTAGAAGTGGAGAAGATAGAAATACTCCATAGAGGGTGTATTGATGAAATGACAGCAGAAGGTGACGGGGGCCCAAGTAGAACGGTTGCCGCCATGCTGAACACAGTTCTGGGTCATGCTATCTGGTTCATTGATGATTAGAAACATAAAATCCAGGGGCTTGGAATTAAGAACTCCAGTTGATTTTGACCCTTGAGGGTATAGGGAATATGGGACAGGTGAACAGAGAGGCTCCCATGTTGGGGAAATGCTACTAATCCCCCCCGAAAATGGCAGACAAATATAACATACCAAACTTATCCTCACTGTTAATAGAATATAATTCACCTACTGCTAGGAGAATGCAAGATGGTATTGCAGGTGAGAATCCAAACAACTCGTGAGATATCCCATCTCTCTATGGCACAAATTCAAAACAGAAAATAAAACTGTTGTATAACAATTCTAAAAGATTCAAAATTGACAATCTCACCTGGCCACATCTTTCCATTGATAGCAATAGATGTGGATGCATATTTAATAAACATATATTAGAAAGTTAAAATAAAGAGACAAGAGTGGTAATAGGGTGAAGGATACAATGAGTTTATAAAAATTTGGGGGAAAGTACTCAATAGATTACAACAACAACAATAAAAACAACTTAATGATTTCAAGAGGAAAATAGTCAAAGAAAAAAAATTAAAAGTCACATTTAAAAAACAAAGAAGACACCTAACATAACTTCTGTGTGATAAATTGTAGGCATTTGATAAAATGGCTGTGAGATAATGCTACTAAAGTAAAATATGAAAGGGAAACAGTTGAAATGACATATTCAGCAAAGGTGACCACAGCACACATAAAATTAAAGGACTGAAGAGTACAGATAGAGCAGTGCTTAGGAATAAGTCTAGATTTTCCAAAAATAAAACAAAATCTCAATTTGCATATCAAACCTCTCACCTATACCTAGGGGTACCTGAGCCAGAATAGTCCTTACTTAGTTTTTATAAAATATCTTGTAGCGTGAAATATTAAAAAAACAACCCAGGCCGGTGGTGGACAGACTGAGAAAAGGCATTCTTTGCTTTTAGCCAGGGCCTGTCTCACCCATGCGGGCTTTGTCTCTCTGGAGCTCTGAAATCGCTCTCTCCTCCTGGCTCGCTAAGTTCCCATGACTGGCCTTTGCCACGCATGCCTCACACCTTCAAATTCCCGTGGCTGGCTGGGACGCACACTTGCACACCGCGCTCCGCAGCGGTAAGGAACCCAGTTTGAGTCGAGTCGCCGCTGCGTGAATCAACAGGTAGCACAACTGCTGGGCACAGAACCTAGCACCCTAATTTTGTAAACGATTCTATATTAGAAATAAGTCAGTGGCGGACCCGCCACTTGAACTGACAGCCTCTGGCTTTCCTACATTCTGTCTGCCTCTCTTGCTCCCATCCAAAGAGGCTGTTTCTCTCTCCTGCCTCCCTTCTACCTCTTCCCAAACCCTAAGTCCTACCTACTCATCCAATGATTGGCCCCTTGTAATGTTTATTTACTAGGGGAAAATTCTACCACAATATCTCATACTCAGAACGTCATTCAATACACATGCATGCGGGACAACACAAAGAAACCATCTGAATAACTTAGGAAAGGAGAATCCACATTCTACAAAGGCACATCAACACACCACGTCTATTCTCATCCTTGTAAGCTCTAATATGTCTCAAATCACTCGCTCTGGTCTTTGTATCTCTCTGCAGATTCTAACCTAGGCCACTTCTGTGTCTTTCCCTCTCCCATAGTGCTTGCCCTACCTTTCTAAGTCATGGTACTTCAATATAAATGTTTTCTTTATTTTTTTTTTCTATCTGAAGCCCTCAACCGCATGGATTTTCTTTTAAAGTAATTCATCTCTTGTATGCATGTCTTAAGTCATAACTGGACTCTCCACCATGTAGAAAATCACATATGCCTAGCTCTCTTTTATTCCTCATTAACCTCTGTTTCTGTATCTTCTTTGCATTTAATTATACTGCCTTTACTTATAGTGTGTATAGGAAACATTCTTCCTTTGAATGCTCTATAGGTCTATAGGTTGATTCCGAAAGGCCTAGTATAATGTTGAT
>JADRCC010568319.1:0-27372 GCA_019843855.1 Hylomyscus alleni
TTTCTCTTTGGCAATAAACAAACAAATAAATACGATCTAATCCTTGCTCTCTGTCAACTCTGTATTCTTGCTCTAAGATAGCATATGATATGGAGCAAAGATCAAGCCAAGGTTTTATGGTACAAAGAAAAGCTTCTGTTTTAAACTTGACCCTACCAGGATATGCTAACATATTCCCTTAATCTCATCCCTCCAGAGGCTAAGGCAAGAGGGTCATGAGTTCAAAGCCACCCCTGGAATATATATAGAGACCTTGTCTCAAAATAATAATTATTGTTATTGTTGTTTTTATTATTAATTTGGGGCAGGGAGGAAAACTTAGTTGGTAAAGTACTTGCCTTACAAGCACAAGAATTCTATCCTCAGAACCTGTGTGTGGGGAGGTGTCTTATTGTCTTTTAACTTTTTCTTTTATTTATTTACTTTTTTTTAAAGCTAGGAGTGATGGCTCATGATTGTAATCCCAGAATTGGAAGGCAGAGATGGGTGGATCCCTGGAGCTCAGACACTCTGGCTAGCTCCAAACCAGTAAGTGACCCTGCCTCAATAAAAAGGCAGAGAGTGTCTAAGCAAACACACCCTCTGGCTTCCACACTCGTACAAACACACGTGCACCAGCACACACATAAGCATCAATGCAGGTACAAAACCAAATAGGTCCTACATTATTAACTATTACATGTACAGGAGTAGAGGGAGCTAAGTTTTCTTTCTCTTCTCCTCTAAAAGATAGAAACAGAAACTTAGTCTAAACAGAGATCAGGGTTATTATTTATAACCCCCAACAGTATTCTTTATACCATCTCTAACAGTTGGTGCACATACATGATCCCATTAAAGGACGGTGAGGGATGGAGAGGAATCCAGCCCATGAGGACAGATAAGACTCTAGCATAGAAATGGAAGCCGTCAGGACCACAGACCTGACTCCAAGGTCAGTCAGGATAGTATCCATCACAGAGAGGGTCTATTCACTCAGTCAGCATCTACTGAGACTCTCCAATGCACCAGGCACACTCTATAGAGGAGGCTGCGATATGGCTGGGACACGGTTCAGTAGCAAAGGCCTAATCCAGAGTGTGCAGAACAGGTGGGTTTTCTCTTCAACATCACGGAAGAAAAAGATTCTGATACATATACAGAAATAAAGCAAAGAAGCAAGAGAGTGTAAGAAGCTTCCACCACCACCAGACACAGAAAGGGCTCAGAAGAATGAATTTACTGCGTTGACAATGCAGGTTTCTCCCCATGTCCTGCCTTTGACTCTCCTAGACTACGAGATTGCCAGCAGATGCTGCTGCCCAAGACAGGCTCCTCTGCATTCATGCATGCTAAGGTATGCCTTCTTGTTGATCTCATAGATGCCCCTGGGCCTGGCTCTGAGACCACCCCACACTCCCTCTAGAACAGCAGTTCTCAACCCATGGGTCACAACACCTTTGGAGGTCAAGTAACTGTTTCACCTAAGACCATTGGAAAACACTACAATTCATAACAGTAGCAAAATTACAGGTATGATGTAGCAGCGAAAATAATTTTATGGGGGGGGGTCACCACAACATTGGGAACTATATTAAAAGGCTGCAGAAGTAGGAAGGTCGAGAATCTTGGCTCTAGAATATCTACGCCAAGAGGTACCACCCAGGTACCTGTGGCACCTGTGATATTTGTCCCCATAGTCTCCGTGCTCCATGTGACTTCCCCTAGCCCTCTCCTGAGCATCCCAAGAGCACAGTAAGTGTCCATGGACACTAGCTAGGATGAACAAATACCCACAGCTCTGTATGCCTAAGGGTCTCTGCTGTGCCTCCAAGAACACAGAGTTCACAGAATATGCTCCAAGGGAACTCTCCAGAAACACGTGCCTCAGTTTCCCTATCTGCTGACCTTCAAGGGTGTGTGTGTGTGTGTGTGTGTGTGTGTGTGTGTGTGTGTGTTCTTGAGTCTCAATTGAGGATTGGTATCTCTGAATATAACCAGATCTTTGCAAACAGCAAATGTTTTCTCTTAAAATGAAAAGTCAGTTCTCTAGATATCGACTGCTGACAGACAGGAAGCGCTACAAGGCCTGAAAAACAGACCGGCTCTGGGCTGGATTTTTGTAAACTGTTTTTGTTTTAATAAACTGAGGCTTCTGTTTTGTACCCCTCCAAAAAAATAAAATCTAGTGCCCCAATGGATAAAAGCCAGCAATGCTAAAAAAAAAAAAAAAAAAAAAAAAAAAGAACGAGAGGGGGAGGGGTCCGTGTTGGGAATGACAATGGAGGGACAGAGGAGGAGTTATGGAAAATAAATGGCCCAGGCAGATCTGAGCAACAGATCCAGGTTAACAGAGCAGAGAGAACATGCAGGACCCAAGTGTCCCCACTGTTCTGTTGTTAGGACAAGACTGCCATAAGTGGGGGCCCTGAGCTTGAAGAACAGGGAAGGGGAGGGTCACTCACACTCAAATCCAAGGACCTAGCCCCTCTAGGGGCTGACAAGGGGGAGCTCATGGTTTTGGTTATTTGTTTATAGGATTGGAGGATAGAGAGGGGAAGGGGCTTCATAGAAGTGGCGGTCAGTACATGGGTGGGAAACCGGGTTCCAATGCAAAGTTAGAGAAGCCTAACTTTAATTTATCAATTAGACACCATCTGTGGATTGTGCTCCTTGGAGTAACTGTTGAATCTGACAATGCACTGCGGCTTTACAAAGTTTCTGCTGTCCTTGATGCAGTTTAATTAAATTTCCGCACTTAACTCTGATTGCGTGGTAAGCCTGATGCCTTCCCCAGATTGAGTTCCCTTGGCCACCTGCTGTGCTGGAGCCAGGCGTGTTTCCAGAGCAGGGTGAAATATGTATTTTCTTTGATTTTTTGTCGTTGTTGTTGTTTTAGGTCTTTTCTCAACCTTCACCCGAAGGACTCAGTGCCCCGCTGCTTGAATGGGCATCGTCTCCCGAATCAGTCAGCCCAACCTTAGGCCTTCCAGCACCACCTGCACGAGATCCTTCTGTTCCTTTTATCATGTCTCACTGAGTTAACAAAATACAGTCTTAGCTTACCAAATGCAGGGAGAGGTGACTTAAAATAGAACCAAATAACTGAGCATTTAAACCAACTGAGAAGGCAAGCTTCAAGTGGCAGCTGCTCCTGACCCTGGAAAGGGAACAGAGGATTGGCCCAGGGTGCATGGTCAAGCTTTAGGTGCAGTCTTAGGAAGACGGGGATCCCACCACCTACACAGGGATCTCCAGTAGCCTTTGCTTATTACATTTGTGGTGACAAAATAATATAGCAGTGGACCACTCTCTTACTTCCTGTCTCCACAAACCCAAGTTTCCTTTAGAAATCTGATAGGAGGGGAACCATACCATCTTGATTCCTATGACTGTTCCTTTCACTTAGCACAGTCTGCAGGATTCCTTTGGATGGTTCAATAATACTCCATCCTATATGTCTGGTTTATTTATTTGTTAGTTGATGGATATTACTTGGTTTCTACCTGGGACTATTATAAGCAATACTGGAATGATCACTGATGTTCAGGTACCTATCCAAGTTCCCACCTTGTTAATATGGTGTGTATGTGTGTACATGTCATATAGTATCTCTATGTCCCATACTGAGAAAACACCATGGCTGCACCATTTATATTCCCACCAGCATCAAGATGCATTCCAGCAGCTTTATTCTTTTTTATTTTTCAATTTTCTGGGATTTATTTTATTTTATATGCATGAGGGTTTTGCCTGCATACATATATGTGCATCACATGTGTGCCCAGTGCCAATGGAGGTCAGAAGAAAGTATAAAATTAAGATTCTCTAAAACTGGAATTGCACATGATTGTGAGCCACCATGTGGGTGCTGAGAATTGAACCTTGGTCCTCTGCAAAAACAGCCAGTGTCCTTAACTGCTGAGCCACCTCTCCAGCCCCTACTTTTCTTTAAGACAGAATCCCTTGCATCCCAGCCTAGCCTCAAACTCACTATGTAGTGAAAGGTGACCTTGAACTTGTGACCCTCCTGTCTCTATCTCCTGAGTTCTGAGATCACAGGCTGGAGTCACCGTGTCCAGGTTATGTCATGCTGGGACTGGGACCCAGGACTGGGTGCCTCCTAGGCACACACCACCTTGAGCTTGAGCTCCAGACATGTTTTGGGAGGAGGGACAAGGTCTCTCTGTTGAGGGCCACAGCCACAGCCTCACTCACCTAAGTGTTGTCCTGGCCTACGCCCCGAGTTCAGCAGTTCTCACTATTTAAACAGAAACTTTCCAATTCCAATGGATATTCTTAAGTTGAGCACTGCCATTTCCAGGCTCATTTTGAACCCAAATATTCCTATGAATGGCACTACACGAGTATAAATAATTTAGCGCAAACTGTAGCATATAAAGGGAGAGAAGAAGGGAGTGATGGGCCAGGCCCTGTGAACATGGATGAAAAATAAACTTGGCACTCTTCTACCCCCTATCACCACATGGCCCCTCCAACTTAAAACCTCAAGTTCAAAAGATTTATGGACTAAATCTTCAGAACTGTAAAATAAAACGTGCAGGAAATGCAGTTGCAAGAGTCAATGGATCACTACAACAGCCACTTAAGGAGCCAGAAACCCACAGGGCAAATAGAATAGGGTCTGATACTCGTTTCCTCGGTGGGCCCAGTAGCTAGAGACACCTGATTCACTAACCCACTTCTAGACGTGGGGTTTAGGGAAGCCTTCATCCTAAGAACACCATAAGATCCTGATTTGGAGGATGAGGTCTTTTGCTCCTCAAAACACAAGCAACACCACAACCCTTCAACCTCTCCCCCATCCCAGAACAAACTTAAAGAGAAACAGAACTGGCTTGAGCTGGCTGTTTCCTCTGCTTCCAGAGTTCTAAGCTCCTCTGGGATGCAGGTGATGCCATGGGCCACACCCCAGCCCCAGCCTAGGTACAGGTCTTAAGGCTAACCCCCAAAAGCCAAGACCAGAGTCACCGAGACATACACCCTTCCAGGGGGCTAGTTATCCTGACATCTGAGACGTACTGTAGCTAACTTAGAAAGCTCTCATTTTTATGTCATTTCTGCTTTTTTGTTTGTTTGGTTTTTTTGGTTTTTTTTTTTTTTTTTTTGGTTTTTTTTCGAGACAGGGTTTTTCTCTGTGTAGCCTTGGCTGTCCTGGAACTCACTCTGTAGACCAGGCTGGCCTCGAACTCAGAAATCCGCCTGCCTCTCCCTCCCAAGTGCTGGGATTAAAGGCGTGCGCCACCACCGCCTGGCTTCATTTCTGCTTTTTGACAAGGATAATCTTCTAAATCTATAAGAAAATGAAATCCATTGTTCTAACTTTGTAAAGCTGACCACATGTATAGAAAAACTGACCCAAGATCTCCTGGGATTTTACATTAAACCATGTATTTGAATTTAGGAATTCAGTTAGGGGCTACAACTTATGGGTAAAGCACTTATTTTAGGCCTTTAAGCTCGCTTCAATCTCTAGCATGGGGGTGGGGGTGGGGGAGAAGCACTCTTAAATTGTAGGTCCAGAAAGAATAGCGACTACTCTTGATATACACCCCATTTGGTTAGATGTTACCACAGACCTCCCTCACTCTGAGTTAACATTCCACTTGCTAAAGTCTGTAGCAAATTTTTCTGGACAAGTTCAAACCGTCAGAATGATGTAGCTCGGACCCGTGTGGCAGCTCTGCACCCTGTAATTAGCCTCTGCTGAATGAGTGTGAAGCCGGATGGAGATGCAAGGGGTCAATTATGCCACCAAATGAAGAAAATGGAAGACGCTGGTCTAGGCCTCTGGTTCTGACTTAAATTAACTTTTAATATCGAACAAAATGTTATATTCACTTTTCCCAGTCTCTAAAATCTTCCTTCTGTGGAAGTAATAAGGTATTTTTAAATTTTAATAAGACTAGGAAATGAGAGAGAAATCACTCCAAGAGTGCTGACGCCTGGTCTAACATCTTCTCTCCATGCTGCTCCAGGCATGGCCGACAACACCCATTTCAGTGGTACCAGCGATCCCATGGCCTTAGAGGCATTCAAGGACATGGGGCTCAGTACCTCTGACCAGAAAGCAGAAGCAGAGATTCCCTTTTCCTGCCAGCCCCCATTCCACCTTCAGTGGAGGCCTGGCAACTCTTCCCAGGGAGCCCAGCCCAGGCAGCAAGTGGCCCCTGGGGCACTGCCAGGAAGCTGCTCCCAACCAGGGCCTGGTGGCACAGGTCTGCTCTGCCAGCTACTCAGAAGCCTGTGGCAGAAGAATCATTGAGTTCAAGGTCAGCCTGGTTGTTCAAAGGAAATCTAGGCAACTTAGTGAGGCTCTGTCTCAAAAAACAAAACAAAAAAACAAAAAACCTCACTAAACAATGGCTGGAGAGACATAAGCTTGGTGGTAGAGTGTTTGCCTGGCATCTATTAGGCCTTGAGTCCAATCACAAAAAACCAGCAACAATAACAAAATCTGTTCTCATGATCTGAGGCTCCTGAGAATAGGAAAGGCAAAGATATGAAATGGTTTCAACCTTTACACCCATAATCCTCTGTAAAGCTAGACTGAGTATAAAGTCCACTGTATGGAAATGGAGTGAGTGTGGCTGCCATGTGACAAACCCCAGCTCAGGCCCTTGACCCTAAAACATGGCTCTCCTGGAAACTCAAGCCTTCTCCGAGGGTCTGCATCCAGCTTTTGAAGGCCTCGGCACTTTCACCCTGGCCTCAAGCAATCATTTTCCCACCAAGCTCAAAAGCAAAGAGCTTGCTGGGAAAATGTCCACCACACTTCCCTGGAGCTGAACCAAGGTGACAAGTGTGCAACTGTCTAAGTGACACAGTGAAGAGCCAGGTTCTCACACATTCCCCCACTGCCGGGTCACAAAGGTGCAGGTGGGGTGGGAGGTTTAACTGAGGCAGAACACTCATCGTGGCAGGGGTGGGGTAGCCTCCTCACTGCAAAAGAAAGAGTGAGCCAGCTGCATAGGATATGGTAGTGGGCTCAGCTCAAGCCACAGCCGGAACTTCCGGAGACAGGAAGTAGGAGAGAGCTCCCTGTGTAACCTGGATGTCTGTCACCAGGAGACCACAGCACTTCGAGGCAGATACAATTTCCCCACACAAGACTGGGCACACAACTGTCAGACAAAACTACCAATAAACACTCTCACAACCATGAGGGTCTACTTTACAAATGAATAGGCTAAGGTTCAGACAGGAATGTCCCTGCTCAGAGCCCCAGATGCTGGAAGCAGGGTTTGGAAGCATGACCTTGCTGGCTCTAAGATTCTTGAGATAAGCTATGAGTCTACTCTATGTCCCTCGTAGTTGGATTTGAAAGAAGTAAATGACCATACAAAGAACAGTGTGCCACGGTGGTGACTCAAGTCACTTCTGCCTGGCTAGGGTTTCTCAGCTCCCTTACTCCAAGCAGTGGTACCCAATGTGTCCATGGAACTGGAAAGGGTAGAGAATATACCAGGCTCCTTCTCCAGGAATGTCTAGAAAATGAAGGGTGACACCCCTGGGACAACCTGTCACTCACCAGCAGAGCTACCTGCATTCTGATACCCGCTTTGAGATGCTCTCTATGAAAACCAATCTTAACGTATCAAGAGCATCATTGAAGCGCACCAGCAAGGGATAGTCCCCGATTTTACTTACATCTTCCCCTTAAGGAGAATTTACATGTTGGTATGTATGCCACCTCAGGTATCATCTCTGTGCAACTGTTAGAAGCAACGTGAAAATCATCCCTCCTTTATCCGACCTACAATCATCTCCCAGAAGCCCAACTTCTGGTACTCACGACATCATTTAAACTCTCCCGGCCAGCCTCCAAGATCCCCTCTACCCTGGGATGATCAGGATCCCATATCTCGGGTCCACCCTCCTACTCCAATCTCATGTCTCTGAACTTAAGTGATGGCTTCCTAGGATGTTCATTGGCCCTTATGGTCCTGACTCCAAAGATAAAGCTTAGCTTCAGCTGCAAATCTGGACTCCTGAATGTGATCCCCAGGCAACCTTGAACCTTAAGTAAAGCTAGAGTCTCCAGAAAAGCCATAGGCCACAGGCTACTGGAGATGACCAGAAGCAGCCTAGAGAGAAACACCAGGAAGAGTTTTTCTGGTTTTGCAGGTACCAAAAGAAAAAGTTATCTATAAAATACACAGAACAAGTTTTCCTTTTCTTTCTTTCTTTTTCTTTTTTTTTTTTTTTTGCCCTCGATTTTTCTGGTTTTTCTGCTTTCTTCTGAGGTAAACAGTTCCCACAGTCTGTAACTGGGAGTCAGGTGGTATCTTTTGAAGCCAGGCTTGCCAGTGGGGGAGTTCCTCCAAACAGTGGTCTTTCTAAGATGTTCCAGCAGACTGACCACTCATGAGAGAGGCAGGAAAGCAGGGGTGTGGCCAGCTGGCTCACAAGGAAGATGGGTGGCCAGAGATCCTGGCCGCCTTATCCAGTCCATGTCAGAGGTGAGGCAAACACACACTTGGCCGAGGGCAATGGTTCATCCGGTGAAAAAGTAGATTATTTCTTAATCTTGCCTGTGAGCATTCCTCCCCGGAGCACATTCATTTCATATTTACTGATGGAATCTCCATAAGTGATAACACAGTCCTTTTACTGTAAGAACACACACAAAAACCCCCTCGACTAAAAATTAAGTCCAGCAGGTTGTGATTTCACACTTAAGTGAACAGGATGTGGCCACAAAGGCCTGGAAAGGGAGCCGGTGGAGCAACTGCACTGGCTTCATTGTTAATAAGCAAGCGGACATAGCCTGTGCAGAGCATTCCTTGTCCTGGCAAGTATAGGGACCAGGACTAAGCAAGCGCAACCCAGTGGGGCCTCAAAAGCACAAGGTTCAAGATGGATCTGAAGCCTCCATCTTCCTGCTAGGGCATGATGCAGATGGCTGTATCCAGCTCTGAGAACTATAGTCTTTCAGCTCCTGGCCACTGCCCACCTCACAGGGCTTTCCCCCAAAAGTAGCTGGGCCTGGCTGCTGGGGTAGGGGCTGGGAGGTGTTGGGGGAATCCTGAGGCTTAAGCCTTCTAGGTGCTGTCACTGAGAACAGAAAGCTCCAAGAGCAGAGAGTAGCTGCAGCTCTTGGTTGTCCAGAGAGGGCCTAGTCCTCCACTCTAAGAGAAGGGATGCCTTTGTGATCATAAACAAGCCTGTCCTCAAGGAGAACAAGGGCCAGGCCGGCTTTGTTTCTCGGGAAGGCCTGAATCATTAGGGAGAAGCAAAACTGAACAAGCTAGCTAAGAGCAATTCAGCTTGGAGAATTGGGGAAGGGTCCCCCTGAAAGAGCCAGGGCAGCTGGCAGGGCAGTGCGATGCCTGCATCTCAACCTCACTCCTTCCAAAATAACCACACCAATTTGCACACGAATAAGCACACACAAAACCCAAGGCGAGGGCATTCAAAACCAAAAGGGGCTACTAATCACCTGTTTTAATTTTCCCCCCTCTCCCTAAATTAGCTGCAACTAAGAATTTTCAAACTCTCAAATACAATACACAGCTTAGCATTTTCATACACCTGTAAAACCACTAAGTAAAAAAGCCCTATTACAAAAGACTCCAACTTAGAAAGAAGCAGTTCAAATACAGTTCTTATCAAATAGGAACAATGGAAAATGATTTAGGCAGAGAACATCAGTCACTGGAAATTAACATTTGAAAAAAACTTTTACATAAAAACCATCTGGGTATTGAGATGGTACACTCTGCTAAACCAAGAGCATAATTAAAGAACCAGGAAGGAAGAGAGTCGTGGCAATGCTGGAAGTTTTGTGTTTCCTATGCCATCTTTTAATTTCTCCTTTTTTGAGTCTTACTTAAATTTTATCAATATAGAACGTGTAGTCCTTTCCTCCCTGTAAATCTAAAATACTGCAGATGTCACATTGCTGAGAGCATCACTGGCCAAAAGACAAAAGACACAACTTAATCTGGAGCAGGTCTCCAAGGCAGCATCCTCACCAAAGGACTTCTACCCAAGAGCCAATCAGGATGTAAGAGCAAAATAAGAGGAGACAAATAAGCCCTGAAAGAAGTTAGACAAAGAAGCCAGACATGGGATGTGCACAGAGAGAAGGTTCAAAACAAAATGTACCATTCTCCTTGCTCCCAGCCACTCTTCCTGTACCGTGCCTTAGAGACAGACCAATAAGCAGCTGTCACCCAAATGTCACTCTGCTTCTTCCAAAGTGCCCAGTGTCTAGCCTGTCTACACGACTAAGTGACCTCAGAGGAGGAAGTTAAGAATCAGAAAGATCAAGTGGCATTTCTAGGACCCAAGGAAAAGTTATTAAGAAGTGGCCACCCAGGCCACTGTTCCCAAATAAGCATTGTGAGGATAGGTAGCAACAGGCCAGGCCTTGGAGCAAAAGAATCACGTGTCCTGCACAACAGTCACCAGGATCGGCACGTGACTTGTCCTTCACTGTGGCTCGGTTGAGGGTAAAGACACTGGTTTCACCAGCGTGTTGGGATGCTTCCCCACGTGGCACACCCCAGCTAGAGAAGGAAGAAAAAAAGGTTAGGTGATCCAAAGAGAAAGAAAGACAGGAGACACACATCATCCAGGTCTCAAGAGGCTATTAATAATGAAGATCTCTACTGGACAAGGTAGGACCAATCAGTAAACTTCCCTGAAAGGGTATGCAAATGTGAAAGAAAGAGAGCCAATAGAAAAGTTCCCTGGGAAAATGTGCAAATTGGGAAAGCAGGATCAATCACTGAGCTTCCTTGCAACTGGTATGTAAATGCAGCAAGAAAGTTGTACTCCAGTTGGAGTTCCCAGGCCACTATATGAACTCAGGATCCTAGTGGCCATCTTCTCTAGCTCATGGAAAGCATTAGTATATGAAAAGTGTATATCTTCATTATTTGTAGTACCATTGCTGGGCTAACAAGAACTCGAGGCAGCTGGTCACCTTGTATCCAATCAAAAAACCAAACAGTAATGAGTGGCTATGCCCAGCTTACTTTCTCCAACCAGGAACAGAAGCCAGGGGATAGTGCCACCCACAGTGGAAAGGTCTGCCCACCTAATTGATCTAAAATAACCCCCTAGGGGTATGGCTAGAAACCCTTCTCCCAGGTGTTTCTAGATCTCATCAAGTTATCAATTGAGAATATCCATGGCAGTGGGAAGCAGGCCAACCCACAGAGAGGAGAGGGATGAGGAGGAGCAGAAAGCGCCATGGTTGGCAGCACTGAAGCCCCTGGAACCACCTGACACAAAGCCAGGAAAACCTTGCGAGTCACAGTTACAGAGACCACCACAGTGGCCCCCTTTCTCCTTGAGCTTCTCCACATTGAACCACTTGAAACCAAGGAGACCTTGACTTACGTCTGACCCAGAAAACAATCATAACACTGACCACAGGCTCCACAGTTTTCAGAATCTATTTGCAACACTCCATTTTGTGAACCCATGAAAACCACTTCCACTTTTATCTTCTAGAGTCTTCTCTTGGCCCAGCAACTGGGGCAATCTTCTCCCACAACTAAGTATATTACATCATTCTCTGGCCCCTAAGCTTCCAGAGCTGTGTCCGAATCACTGTCTCTAAGCCCCCTGGATCAAGTCCCCATCTCTATAAGACTCAGAGTTCCAACACCTGGCCCCTGCCTCCAGCTTTAGTTCATCCCCTACCCATCCCACGCCAAAATCCTCTCTGGTTTTCCCACTCTGCCTTCCTGCTAGTCTCCTTCACAAACTGGCTCCTTCCCCAAAATACCTGTTGGCTTGCTGCACCCAAAGTTCCAGTGGAGTGTTCTGTCTTTGAATTTCTAAGTCTATCCAAATGCTATCCTGGGCCTGACTGCTATTGCTACAACAAAATAACTGTGATCCCGTAGTTTATAAAGAACAATTTATTTGATTCAAGTTCTCAGAGTTTGGAAGTAGGAAGCATGACCTTTTGTTGCATCTGGGAAGGCCTTCTTGACACATGATAGCATGGTAGAGGGCATCGAATGCTAGCCCTGCTCTCTTCTGCTCTTCTAATAAAGCCACTAATGCTGTCTTCTGGGGTCCCATCTTCACAAGCTCAACAAATGACAATTACCTCCCAACGGCCTCATACCTCCAACTGTCATTGATATATGAGTCTGGAATGTATGTTTTTAACACATGAACTCTGGGGAGATACAACCATAGCAACAGCAGAGACCTCCCTAAACATCACATATCCCGCTTGTCAACAGCATTTAGCACTAGCTGGAATCATATTTTTTATTTATTTATCATCTACTTATCTTATTGTTTCTCCAACTAGAACGTAAGCTACCTTAACCACCCAGCTCAAGTCTGTGTCCCCAGTATATGCCCTCTCTGATGAGATATATTGAGTAAACAAAATTCTCATAATCGAAGTGCAGAATGAAATCCTGGGACATTCTACACAAGACCCACTCCAAAGTCAAACTCCTCGGAGTTTAACCAACAGTATAAGCCACATCTGGGCTGCTCTTCACTGTTATGTGCTCCTCAGACTTAGAACACGTCACAGAGGATCTTCCCAATGGTTTTGACAGCAGAAAATAACTTCTATGAACTTCAATTTGGCAAAATGTCCCTCCCTCACAATAATATCTATTCTCAGGACAATGCTGTGTTATTGGAAAAAAAAAGTACTTTATTATTGTTTTATTTCAAATTTCATCCACAAAAATTTTGTGTATATTTGGTTTTCCCTGCTGTGGTTATGAACACTTATACAACCACCTCAGAATTGTTTCTCAGCCTGCAAAGAGTAAAATATTGATTATGTGGCCCCTTTACAAAAAGAAAGAGTCCGCTAACCTTTATCACAGACTTATAATTCATCAAATGGGGAGAGAGATGTATGAGTTCCAAGCCCAACAGAGGCACCATCCAGGACTAACTGGGACTAGAGAAACAAAAGGACCAAGCCATACGCCCTTCTACATGTCCTGAGATGTAGGGAAGAAAAACAAAAATCAAGTTTGTCTTAGTTAAGATTACTAGTGCAGCGATGAAACACCATGACCAAAAGCGCTTCAGGAAAGAAAGGGCATTGGCTTACACTTATATATAAGGCTTACACTTATATATCACTGCTCAACGACAAAGGAAATGAGGGCAGGAACTCAAGCAGGGCTGCCTGGAGGCAGAAGCTGATGCAGAGGCCATGAGAGGAGTGGCTTACTGGCTTATTCCTCATGGTTTGCTCAGTGGACTTTCTGATAGCACCTACGTAGGGGCAGTCCCATCCACAAAGGGCTGGGTCCTTCTCCACCAATGACTAACTAAGAAAAAAGTGCTCTCTGGGCTTGCCTATATGGAGGCATTTACTCAATTGAAGGATCCCTCCTCTCCAGGGGTTCTAGCTTGTGTCAAGTTGACATCAATTAGCTGGCACTAAGTTACACTGCTGAAATCCACTGAGCACAATGTAGTGAGATGCTCCACAATGTAGGGAGATGCTCCGAGGCGAAATGTCAGTGACTGGACTTCATCACTGTCGCTTCCAGGTTAGAAAAAGATGCTCCTCGCTGGGCTGTGGTGGCGCACACCTTTAATCCCAGCACTTGGGAGGCAGAGGCAGGAGGATTTCTGAGTTCGAGGCCAGCCTGGTCTACAGAGTGAGTACCAGGACAGTCAGGGCTACACAGAGAAACTCTGTCTCGAAAAACCAAAAAAAAAAGATGCTCCTCTCTGTCCCAAATTGTGTCATGCATCAGTGCACCAAGCCCACCAATAGCCAACCACTCCTAGAAGGCCCTCCAGTACACATGCATCCTAATGCAAATTGAGAAAACCCAGCAGGACTTTGAAGCCTGGTCAAATCCATCCTTGGACCTCCAGCCATTGAAGTAGGCATGGCCTTACCTGTTCCAACTTTCCCCACAGCGAGAGTAGGGAGAACTTCAGCGGGAACAGAGGACTGAAGCCAAAGCCAATCCTGTCTTGGCCAGTCTAGGTCCAGCAATAGGCTGGGAAACACAGGCATCCAGACTCTCCCTGAACTGGCAAGAAACCAGTGGAACGAAGTGTGTCTTTCTCTGGAAGAGAACACACTTTCGGGAGCTGTCTGGGGAAAGATGGGCCAGTGGGCTGGTGATACTCAAATCATTAAATGACTCAACTTTCCAGAAATAAAAGGTGTCACAGTGGGAAAGTCTCCATCTTGACTTCTGGCTTCATCAGAATAAAGCCAAGGATCAGGGAACCAATTAATTTTTGAGCATTTCTTTAAAATGACAAGACTCTCCCTTCACCAAGTCCAGTCATCGGTAATTTCCTGCTTTCCACGCCCTGATCCTTTGCAGCACACTGTGAAACTGCAGAGGGTCCAGGAAGGTCTAGGAACCCTTAGATGGGGCCAAGGAGGGGGCCCTTCTGGCCAGAGAGACTGCTAACTTAGGACTCCATCCAAGTTAAATCACACAGACCAGGAAGAGGCCAGGGAGCCTGGACACATGAGATGACTCTTCTCAGGCCAGACTCCAGGCCAACAACAGCCACTGCAGCCCAGTCATTCAGGGATCCCCCACATCTTTCCCCCCCTGCCCTTAGCCCCTCAATAAAATGTCCCAGAATCACATCATACATGAACATACAAGAGCAAGGGGAGACACGCCATGCGGCCTAGTGGCAAGGCTGTGCACACGGGATCCCATGAGGAACAAGGGCACTTAGGAGCCTCCATTCCTGTCTGTCTTCCTTCTCTTCTTCATGGCCCTAAGGTCCTATTTCTCTCCAACTCCCCCAAATCCTATGTCAGAGAAGAGACGGAGTTCTCCGTTCAGAAATCAAAACACACAGTAGCCCTGCCTCATTCAGTGTTTCACCGATGTGCTTTTTGTGGTTTCAGTTCCTACAGTCAACTCTGGCCCAAAGGCAATACGTAAGAAATTATAGGAACGACTCATAAGCTTTAAATAACTATCAAGACAGTGTATTCTAAAAATTACCCATGGTTTTATTCATTGTTAATTTCCTACTAAATTTATAAATTAAACACACATACATATACACACACGTGGTTAGATAGAGATCTATGAGAAAAACTGTATATACTGTATAAGACTTTCAGGTATCTAAGGATGCCCCCACAGGAAAGAGGGGTCTACTATAAATAGAATGGGTGGCTATAAATTTCTCTACCTGGGAAAAATATCAAAGAGGTCCTAAGTCCCCAAAAAGAGATGGTGGGCTGCCCACGATCTCACACACTGATAAATCTCAGAAGTAGGCTAATAAAGAAAAATCTATCTTAGTTATCTAGTCATACCTGATGAGTATTTGTTGAGGGCCTACTATGTGCGGATGGGTGCCTATCAGTAACAAAACAATTAATAAATCAGGTTAAGAAACTCCAACCTTCTTGGGCTTCTTCAGATGCCAATACCTCCCATGTTTTAAGAGTGAGAGGGGGCCACTGAATGAGAGTACAACTTGTATTACAGCTTCCTCCCAGTGTCCCCTCATTCACTAGTTGTCTCACTCACAAACTGTGGTCCTGCATTGACTTGGTCAGCGGGGATGCCAGGACTCATATGAAAAAGAAACCCAGGCTAGTAGGCTCCTAGATGGGAAGGGTAGGAAACTGGGGGTCTGTTTTGAAGCTACACAAGCACCCTGATTTTGCTAGAATGGCACATTGATTTGCAGAATAGGAGGTATTCATATAGACTAGAGAAGGGCCAAGCCCCTGTCCCACCATCCTATGACTGTGACACCAAGTGAGCAGAGGTGACTGCTGTGGCTGCTACTGGTGTAACCCACCCAACGGAAATTAGGAGGCTGTGGTGCCCACACTCAACCAGCCCCTCCAGAACCATTCTCCGCAGAATGGGACTCATGGACTCCCAGAGTTCCCAGCTTTTGTGTGCGTTTGGCTAGCAGAAGTCAGCATCCAGAGAAAGAAAGAAGAAAAGGGTGAGCCTGGGCAGTGGGGTCCAATCCCTGCTTGCTGGGCTACTTGCCTCTTCCTCTGCACCCAGAGCTCCTATATGGGGCTCTCCCTAGAACCCAATTCTAGCCATCGCCCTTTTGGCAAAGGAGCTGTGATTACGCAGTACTACTGGACTTAGTGTCACTCTTTGGGGAGCAGCCACCCCTATCTCTACCTTGTAAATCTCACACGTGCCCTGTTCTATGAGTCATATGCTCCCTACTGGCACCCTGGCTAACACGAGGCAGTCAGTGAACAAAATTTCATAAGCACTATGGGTGAAGACATGGAGGACAAACGAGGTGTGGGGAGGGCCTAAAGGCTGGGGATGCCTAAGCCAAATAAGAAAGCTGGATGTACGTGTGCCCAGGCCAGGGAGTCCCTTCAGCAAGGGAACGGAGGCTTTCTCACCCAGCACAGCTAAATGGTGGGTGTGAAGAGAAGTGGCTGGAAAGGAAGGTACTGTGTGACCACAAGCCTTATATATAGGCAGGGCTATTTAACTACCCTGGAGCAGTCTCTGAAGGCCACTTGCAGGGTGAGCCCAGCCAGGACCCCTATGTTTCCAGATACACCATTCTTGGACACACTAGAAACTGGCATTCACTTAGGACAAATAAGCATAAGCCTTAACAAGGCTATTCCATAGCTCTGCGCCTGGAATTGAAGTCAGAAAATAACATAAAAGCTATCAGACCATGAAATATGGTTCGTGGCACTATCCTCCTATGAGTGGGCACGTGCAGGTACTCACACACACACACACACACACACACACACACACACACACACACACGCACGCACTGTTTATAGGCACTGGAGCATTCACCATCTCAGGTGGAAACACACCAGTCATTAACAGGAGATTTTGCGAAGATTATACCCTAAATAACTATCATTGGAAACCACAAAATGCTTAATACCAAGCGGTTCCATATGGTTTGTTTATAATTTACATGGCACCAGTCAGCAAGAATTCACGAAGAGGATATCCACTGAGTCACTCAATGCTTAATTCTTCTCAATGGGCAACAAAGGAGATATGGTCAGGTATTACTGGATTCTGGACTGCCCCTAGGTTTGAAAAGTAAATTTTTGGCTTCCTATACTCCTTTGGGTTTCTAAATATATGTGTTCCTCAAATTAGCTTCAAAAGGCCTAAAGGGAAGTATTTTCTGCCGTTCATCTGCTCAGTTTGATCAGCATTAACTACCTACAGGCAGGCAAGCTACAAGTCGGGCACACCTGTGCACTAACTTGGTGATTGTAATAAAAACTGATAAAAAGTGGTCTCTTTGTCTGCTTAAGTATTTATTGCACTGTTATTCACTCCCCAGTACTTGGACACAAATGTATACAACTCACCCTGGTAAAGCCAATCTTTGCAGACTTCCTCTTGCTTTCCTCTTTCCCTGGTCTGTCAAGAGCCTTCCCGTAAACTCTCTAATCACTGTCGGGATCACTCATAAATGTTAATTAGGAGGAAGATTTCAATGTTCCTCCCCAGCTGTGCCTCATGAAGAATGCCTACATCTCCAGTGCTCTCCCTGCTAGGCTGCACTCTCTAGAACTGTTCCCCCTTCTCTGACCAGCTCAAGGACACACAGGAGAATCCTCACACTGCATACGGGCGCACACATGCACGCATGCATGTACCCTGTAGAATCAGAAGCCAGACAGCATTGGTCATCAAAAGGAGAGGGAGTAGGTGGGCAGAGGAGAGGGTGACAGTCGTTGAACTGGTTTCCAGGGCAGCATGAGAAAAAAAAGGAGTAGTTGGGAGCCCTAAAGAAGGGCCACTGTGAGATTGACTGCTCCAGAAACTTCAAGGTTTCTCTGTGCCCCCAAATATCTCCTTTGGCCTGCTAGCAAGGACAAGAAAACACTGGACTAGAAATGAAGCTGGTGGTCCATCATGTGGGCTGGAGACTTCTAGGCAGTGCCTCTGAGAGTTAACACAAATGAGCAGTAGCAGACTCATCCTGATTGAAACAGTAATGGCGGTGGTGGCAGAACAGGGAGAAGCCACAATACTAAGAAAGGAGGTGACCCGGGGTGCAGAGGAAAAAAACCAACTGAGTCATGCGACTCCTACATGAGGTGACTTCCCTGAGTCTAATCAGTAGCCCTAGTTTCAGAGAACAAGTCAGGCATTAACTGCTACCTGCCCACCTCCTGTGACTCTCAGTCCCGTATCTAAGAGGCCCACATATGGGACCCTGGGAATGTCCAAGCTTGCTGCAAACACCAGGGAAGTACGCAAGCATACCAACAGCCTACCATGTGGGGGACTAGATGGTTCTTTCCTACAGCAATGCCACCTAGTCTCCTTCGGTACTACAATGTCGGTCCCCACAAGTCATTGAGAAAATGTGCAGCAGAGCTTGGAAGAGCTATGCACACGGCTGTGAGCTGCAGGAAGAAGGGACCAAATGGGCCTTCACTGCTGTACCTTAGCTCACTACCAGCCATGAGCCGCATGCGGGGCCTGGGCTAAGGATGGTGCAGTGAAAAGGAGGAGGAACAGGCAGACTAGGAACTCAACATGCTAAGAAAGACCAAGGGATAGCTTGGGGAGGAACTGACTGGTAGCAATGTTATTCCCAGATAATGGCACAGAGGCAGCTACTGTGGGAAACCAGAGACAAACCAGAGAGAAACCATAGACAAACGCCTGCTCCTCTGCTTCCAGCGACGGTGTTGGTAGAACATCCCAGTCACAGTAACATAGACAGAATGACCCCAAGTAGAGAGTCCAGGATGGCGATACCACAAGTGAGAAAGTCAGGAGCTCTGCCACACTACCTGCGAGAGTGGCTCCTACACGACAGAGACAGGTCAGGGAGCAGTGTGACCCAGGCAGGCCTGGGCATAGACCTGTTTCTTCACTTAGAATTTCTACAGGGAGATGAAGCACGGAGCATGCTCTCCATTCCCCCTTTTAAGACAGGGTCTCCTGGTAGCCTGGATTAGTGTCAAAGTCATTATGTAGCGGGGGATGACCTTGAACTTCTGATCCCCCTGCCTCTGGCATTGCAGACATGAACCACCAAGCTGGTTTCTGTTGATCTGATGATTGAAGCCACAGAACTGTGCATGCTAGGCAAGCACACTACCAACTGAGCTACAGCCCAGCCCTGCATTCATTATATCAAAACAATGTTGTTTTTTTTTTAAAAAAAAAAAAAAAAAAGGTATAATGGAATACAGGTCCCATAATTCAAATACTGATAGGCTGACACTGTTTGAATCCCTTTTATAAAACAAGACACTTTGTAAAAATGTCCAATTCATGATTCAAACAAGAACGAAACATGTCCTGGTCTTGAAGGCAGACATGCTGCTGCACTGCCCCTGTGGCTTAGCACTCTAGAGTCACAGTCAAGAAGATAGCTACAAGTCTGAAAAGCCTACAGGGTAAAGGTGGCAGAGGCAGGTTGATCTTTCTGAGTTCACACAGAGACATAGGCCAGCTGGTCTAGAGTGAGTTCCACGATAGCCAGGGCTACACAGAGAAACTGTCTCAGAAAAACAAATGAACAAAGGCTTGAAGAGGTAGCTTGGCAGTAGAGAGCACTTGTTGCTTATAGAGGACAGAGTTCAGTTCCCAGTACCAACATCTGATAGCTCACAACCATCTACAACTCCAGGCCTCCACCCCCACCTGAAGATCCAACGCCCTATTCCAGTCCCTAAGAACACTGCATTCATGTGTACATAGCCCCAAACACACACACCTAATCAAAAACAAATCTTTTTTATCAAAAAGAATTCATACAAAATGGGGTACTTCAAGGCTATTTCAAATGGTTGTCATTTTTACATAATTTTCCAAGAAATATAAGTGGGTATTAGTGAGTAGTAGCAGGTTCTCATTTATAGTAGTAATATGAAATTTTCTTTAAAAATGTTCTTAAGGGCCAGTGAGACGAGATGGCTAAGCAAGCAAAAGTGTTAGGTGTGCAAGCCTGGAGATCCCTGAGTTCATTCCCAGAACCCTCAATGAGGGACAGAAATGACTCCAGGAAGTTATCCTCTGACCTTCATATGTGTACCCAGGCACTGGTGACCTTAGGCACAGGCACACGCGCACACCGTATGCACAGAATAATAATTGTTCTTACAGTCATAATCCATCAGAAACAAGAGTATCATGTAAAAGCCAATACAGCTGACTTAAGAAAATGACATTTTGGGCTGGAGAGATGGTGCAGTGGTTAAGGGCACTAACTGCTCTTCCCAAGGTCCTGAGTCCAATTCCCAGCATCCATATGGTGGCTCACAGCCATCTGTAATGGGATCCGATGCCCTCTTCCTTCTGGTGTGTCTGAAGACAGCTACAGTGTACTCACATACATTAAATAAATAAATATTAAGAAAGAAAGAAAGAAAGAAAGAGAGAGAGAGAGAGAGAGAGAGAGAGAGAGAGAGAGAGAGAGAGAGAGAGAGAGAGAGAAGAATCACATTTTAACTTGGGTGAAAACCAGAGATGTGATCACAAGTCAGAAACCACCAACGGACCACTGCTCACCCCTCACCTATAACCTTTAACCTTTCTCTTCCTCTTCCTCCTTCCTCCAGCACCCAATCATCTACTTCCAAAAGATGCAGCTATTAGAGCCTACAGGAAGCACAGGGCTCTGCAGAGGCAGGCTTTCTAAGGGTAATGTGTGTGCTGCTCAGAGTCCTCCAATAGAGAAAGGGAAGTGGGGCTCAGACTTCAGCTGAGGCACAGACAAGAGACTTTAAGAGCAGAAACTCTGCCATAAGGAGGAAATTAAGACAGATGGAGACTAAAATGTGCAAAATAAAATGCAAGAAAACCAGGAGCCAGTAGTGACCTTTGACTCAGGGGAGAGGAAACAGGAAGGAGAGATGGGACGCCCGAGGAACTCGGCTTTCAGCAAACTCTTAAATGGGTGTTCATGTCCCATGTACCAAATGAGATGAAATTAGCAAGGCTAGAGGAGAAAGTGGGCAACCCTATAATTGAAGGCAAGCCACAGCCACAGTGAAAGGTGGGGGTGGTGGGAAAGGGAGAGTCAGTCCAGACTTCCACAGTAGCTGCCTGTACCGTCTTCTGGGATAGGTGGGGTGGCCTGAGGGCAAACAAGCCCTGGATACTTTTCAATCGGGCAGTCTTTTGTGATCGCTTGAGCAAGCCACCACATTTCTAACCTAGATATGTGAGAGGACTGTGGACACTAGTCAGCACTTGAAGCCAAGTGCTGGGGCTCTCGGGAAAGGGTCATGCACGCAACTACGGAATGAGGAGACTTGTTGAACCGGTGTGATGTGAATGCAGTTTCTGAAGGATGTATACATTTCATGCATGGGTACGTCCACGTGTGTGCATGGATGTGTACATAACCCCTCCTACTTCCTGGATCTCACCACTCAAATAACCTGGAAGCAAAGGTACTTCAGTAACTCGTGTCTAGAACTCTGACTCCATCCCCCACTAAAGGGAACCAGCTCCTTGGCGACACGGCTAATTCCAAGTCTAAGGCAGGGTAGACACAAGATGAGCTTGGCACCTTTTGTTATGACAAGAAGGAAATAAGTCCTTTAAACATGTCTGGTAGGCTCTGAAGGAAGGATCTCCACTGGCCCAATTTGGGGCAATCTGAGCACCAAATTATTAAGTACAGTAATGATCACAAGCCACTGAGATACCAGGGTTTGGCAAGCTGATTTCTGTAGTAAGAAGACGTTAAATTAACGGGAAGAAAGGGTTCTTGCATACAGCAGAATACCAATGGCCAGCTGGTTAACAGGGGAGCGAGGAAGTTGGAAAAAGCATTCAATAGCCATCAAGGTAAATACCAGCTCAGGCAAGAATCTTCAGCAAATGCTAAGTCTAGTGGAGATTTTGATGAGGAGGAACACGATCAGCGTTCCTCCAAAGACAGCTTATTAGTTCTTAAAAAAAAAAAAAAAAAAATACAACTTATAATGACTACACACTAGAGAAATCAAGTAACACCTTAGCCAGGTGATCAAAAGATAAGCAGATGGACAGCAAAGGCAAGTGCTTCCAGATGGGAAGGATATGAAAGCAAAAGCATCGGGCTCTGTCCAGGAACACAGAACTTGATTCCAGCCATGAGGCCATTAAACGAGAGTGTCTTCTTTCAGTTGTTCTCCGCCTCATTTTGTGAGCCTCTCACTGAACCCGGAGCTCTCCGTTTTAGCCACACCAGCTGGAAAGCAAGCTGTCAGGATTCACCTGTCTCTGTCAACCCCTGCTCCCCAGTCTCTGGAGTTCCAGACAGGCAGAGAAGCTTGGCTTGATGTGGATACTGTCGATCTGAACACAGGTCCTCGAGCACTTTACCCACTGCGCCATCTCCCTAGCCTGGAAGCAGTATATTCTTTGTAGGTGATAACATCAGGGAGGAAGGCGTCTGGAGACTGTGGAATTCCAGATTCAATCGACAAGGAAGGCCTAGAAACAAGTGTCACACCTGATCCTCTATTCTCTCCCGTGCTGGAGGGGAAAAGAATCCTACAAAGACTAAACAAGGTTGACTGTCAAAAAATCAGAATATCAGTGGTAAATTTACACATGAAAGGATTGCAGCAATGCTAACAATTTTTGGTTGGTTGGTTTTGGTTTGGTTTGGTTTTGGTTTTGGTTTTTTTGGAGACAGGGTTTCTCTATGTAGCCCTGGCTGTCCTGGAACTCACTCTGTAGACCAGGCTGGCCTCGAACTCAGAAATCCACCTGCCTCTGCCTCCCAAATGCTAGGATTAAAGGCCTGTGCCACCACTGCCCAGCAGTTGGTTGGTTTCTGATACAAGGTCTCATATAGTCTAAGCTCACCTCAAACTCACTATGCCGAGGATGACCCAGAACCTCTCTCTTTCTGCTGATCCTGCCTTTTACCGTCCAAATGCTGGGATAACAGGTGTGTACAATTATGCTTGGTTTATGTACTGATAGGGATCAAACCCCATGCAAGAATTCTACCAACTGAACCACATCTATAGTAACAGGCAGATGTGTGAGTAATCTTTATATTCATTCACAAAACTGTAACTTCTGAGTGGTTTCCAAAGTAGAAAGAACAGGATGGTATTCGGTAGACAGAGCTAAGAACTGCACCCTCGGGCCTAGGACTTCCAGCAGCTCAGCTCCTCCTCCTGAGCTCTGCTTCTCAGTCTGCAAAGTGGGTCAGATAGCTCCAACCCCTTCCTGACCTCATAGGCTTTGCAGAAAGATAATGTAACAAACACACAAACACAGCATTATTGATTTCTAGCATGGCTTTCTGGGGACAGCCATCATGTGCAAAGCTTTCTTATCTGGTATCAGATTCTACAAGATAATATTGAATGACTACAAATTCAGGTGACCTCAAAAAAGAATCATGGTCCCAAGTTCTTTAACTGGTATTATTAAACAAATATTTGATTAAATACAAGTCCCCAAGCAATCAATGTATTCTCAGATCATTTCAAAATGTGTACTTAGAGACAGGGAGAGACAGCTCAGGAGGTAAAGAGCTCGCCTTGTAAGCACAATGACCTCAGTTTGACTCCTAGAACCCAGGTTAAAACAGTGTTGAAAGGAGAATCCCAGTGCCAGGCATGTGAAGACAGGCAGGAGCTCTGTGAGACTCACTGGCCAACCAGACTAGCTGACACGGCAGGTTCCAAACCAGCAGGAGACCCCATCATTTAAGAAAAAGAAAAAAAAAAAAAAAAAAAACAGATAGTGCTCGCTGAGACCAGAGGTTATTCTCAACATACATGTGTGTGCAAACAAGACAAGCCAAAGCTGGGAGCTGTTTAGAGAGACATGAGTTCAATGCATTTTCCTCTTAATGTTTCCTCTTCCAATGGGAGGGGGATTTCTGAGCTGGAGGCCAGTCTGGTCACAGAGTGAGTTCCAGGACAGCCAGGGCTACATAGAGAAACCCTGTCTCCAGAAAAAACAAAAACAAAAACAACATTTCCAAGTCTATATGGTGTCATTTATTTTCAAATTCGCAAAGACATTTTTGCGGTCAATCAAACATTCCTGAAAGTCCTCATCCTACCATCAGACACCTGGGAAATTCAGAAGGAAAAGAAGTGCACGAATCACTTAAAGATGGGATTTCTGTAAGAATGAGCAATACAGGTTTTTGGGGTTTTTTTTCCCCCAACATATTCCTAAATAAAGGCACCTGCTGCCAAGTGTGATGACCCAAGTTCAATCCCCAGAACTCATGGGAGAGGAGAACCAACTCTCGAAGTTGTCCTGTGAGCTCCATTAGTGAACCACGAAAGGCACACATATGCACATAAACACATAAATAAAAATATGTTTTAGATAGCTTTTTACTGGTCCAGATTTAGACTTTGTCTGACCCAAGTTGGTTGGGAAGGGAATCATCTTAATTTCAACATCCCTGGCAAAGTACCCCAAATTAATGACTACCTGTCTTTTCACTAGGATCCAGCTACCAAGTTTCTACTGACCTTTGCCCTCCTGAGCACTTGGTGACAACTGACAAGATGTCCCTCATTAGAGCAACCTGAAGATTGTACCCCTTGGGTACATTCAACCAAGAAATCAACAGAGTTCCAGCGAAGCTTCGTATTGCCTATGCTCCCACAGGGACAGAATGTCCACAGCCCAAAGAGGTGTTCTGCCAACAGTCCTCAGATTCACATCAAATACAATATTCAAACCAATTACCTCAGCCAGCATGCCAATGACAGCACATCTCCCACACCCTCATCCCGAGGGCCACCCTACTCAATTCCTGATCAGAGTGCTGGATGCCACCAGGGCTACTTCAAAACTTCTTTTTCTCTTAGAAAACAGATCTCCTTTTGTTCTGGTTAAACACCAATTACTCTGCTCTCTCTCACACATGCAAATCAACCGAAAATAGGGCAAGCCACAGCTCACTCTGGTTTTACTACAAGTCTGAAGGAAGGAAAGAAAGAGGACACGGTGGAGGGAGAGGGAGAAAAGAAAGGGGAGAGAGAAGAGAAGAAAGATGAGCGGCAGAGGCAAATCCCTGGGGGTCTTCAATTCCAAGTGCTTTGTGCTCAGATAAAGCCCTTCTCAGAGAGTTGCTTTGTATTATCTGTGCCACTGCCCACAAGCGGTGATTTTGCCATTATCCAAAAATAAATAAATAAAGCAAGAAAAAGGAAAAAGGGAGGAAAAGCACATTAAAGTGTACAATATAAGCAAGAAAGGGAAACTGCCCGACAAAGCTATTTACCCACCTCTCCCACCTGCTAAAAAACATTCTCCAAAAAGTAATGCCCCTGGGATGACGCATCAGGCTGAGGAGCAGAGACTGGAGAAAAGCTCACCAAGGAGCCAGACAAGAGGACAGGAGCCTCCCACACCCAAGTCCTCCTGACCATAAACAATGCACAGTCCTCAGCAGGCAGCTGTGTCCCCATGAGGTGCTCCCAAAGCTCCCTTCACTGTGGACTTGCTTTGGGCTCACTTTGACTAGGCATCCCTCACTCCATCTACACACAGGCCTCTTGGCTCCCAAAGGAAAGGAGAGACAGCCTGCACCATTTCTCAGGACTCTTTCGTGTACCCTGCCACCCTGGGGGGAACTGAGAAAGCTAGAGATCTGAACCCCAGCTCTGCCCACCAGTCTGGGCTTACTTACTATAGCTGCAATAAGATCCCAAGAGATGCTGGGTCCACCCTGAGTCTTCAGTGATCTCTTCCTAACTTTTGCCTCTGGTTTCTGTATCCTTCCAGACTCAGTCCAGGTTAGCCTATTCCCTCCGCAATCTCAACCATGTTCCTTGTGGGGAACTCACACAGCCCAGCCACACTGTCCCCAGGGACCACATGAGTGTCTCTACAATGTACCCACACCAGAGCCCACTAGGAATAGAATAGATGTTTAAGATCCAGGGCAGACATGACCTTGTGTTCTTGCTGAAGCTCCTTCCAGGGGCATGGGCCAGAGCTTCAAGAGACATAACCAAGATGGGTTATTCCTTGCCAGTGAATTCTTCAATGTGTGGCCTGTGAGAGATTTCAGCAGAGTGTGCCCCTGAGGTAGTCCACACTACCCCAGAAACAGGAGTGCCAGATCTCAGCTCTGATGAGGCCCATCTATAGGACAGCTCTCAGCAATGAGTCCCTGGTCCAGGAAGCAGTTTCCCGACCCTCATTCTACTGTCAGAACTGCAGGGCAGGCTGAGAAGACCTCTGCCATGAAAGAGTCACCCGTGATGAGGGAGGGAGATTCCCCACAGTTTCCCTCTCTGGGCCTGCCTTCTTCCATAGAGGCTGCCAAGCAGGGCATGAATGTCTCTCTGTTTCCCTTGCCCTACTCCCTGTCCTTGGGACAAACAAAATAAAGAAACTCGAATTTACTCTGTCTATTACATTTCATCTCATTTCAGCTCTAGAGAGAAAAAAAAAAAAAGCCCTGCAGTATGAACACTGGCCCTCTGTTTGGTGGCAGAGACTAAAGTGGAGGTGAACCCTGATGAGTACCGGTAAGTCACAGCATGGCTATGACCACCACAGTGGAGTCGCTGGCAGGGGCGGAGCTAGAGGCCGACTCCATGGGTCTGCCTGGCAGACCATCACTTGCCCATGTCTGAGTTGCTTTAAGTCTAGTAAAGCGGGATAAAATTGATGCCTGTCTCCAAGGCTGCTGCGGGAATGTCCGAGACATTATGGAGTTAGGATGAACCAACCTGTGCCACGAACACAGGTAGCGAGCGTTACTTAGCATCACTCAAGGTCAATGAGGTGGAAAGAGGTGGGACCCATATTTGAACTTAGCTAGGCTGGCTTCCAACACCCTCATCACCTGGTTTTAGACCTTCAAGGGGTGGTTATAATTCCAGTTTCCTGGGACATCCTTGAGAGACCCGTCCCCCTCAACAGGCCTTGGGGGAAGAGATTCTGCTAGGAAAAGACCTTAGCTCAAGCACACACAGAGCACTGACCCTGAAAAGCAGGATTCCAGGTGTCAGGAGGGCCTCAGAGAGCAAGGCACTACAGGGGTGACAGAAAGCCAAGGGCAAACAGAAGCTGGCTCCTCCCCATTGCTCTAAACACATGAAGCCAAGAGCCCCAGCTCACAGCAGTAGCAGCAGCGTCTTTCCTTGGAAGGGGACCCTGGCATCATAATGAGATATGGAGAAATCTAGAAGGCAAGAAGCACTGTACTGTTTACAGGCCTCACTGCAGACAGCCTACCAAGCCCACATCAGCAACCGTGGGAGGGGAGGGAGGGGAGCAGAGCGAAGCAAACATGGGAGAAAGAAGCCCACGTGAAGGCAGAAGCTGAGGCTGATCAGCTCAAGAAGACATGGCGGAGAGAAGGGAGAGAGTCTTTCCCTTTCCAATGTGTATATAAGATGAGAAATGTGCAAAACTACGTAACTTTAACATTTTTATTACAGTGTGTGTGTGTGTGTGTGTGTGTGTGTGTGTGTGTGTGTGTGTG
>JADRCC010568320.1:0-10787 GCA_019843855.1 Hylomyscus alleni
TTTTAACTTAACCATATCAATTCACTTACTAGCACTGCACAAAGAGAAAGAGTGTATCTCATAAAAGAAGTAGAACTCAATGATGAAACGCAGGGTGGAAAGGCAGGCACACCTCTTTAATCCTAGCACCCAGGGGTGGGGGTAGAGGACCCTGTCTCAAAAAGAAAAAAAAAGAAATACTGAAATGAATTCCTTTTAGGTTAATAAAGCACTCTAAGATAACTTTCCAAATTAAGCACAGCATGGCATGAGAGGGGAAAAAGCTTCAGAGAGAAGACGGTAAGAGTGAGCAAAAGTTCAAATAAATCTTAAAGCCTATACAGGAGGGAATACTGTTAATCACACTGTCACTCACTCGGGCATCAGACACAGGCAGTGCGACTCCATCTTTATATTCTATAGAATCGTCATAATCATTCTACCTGGGCAGAAGTGACTCAGTGTATCAACTTACACATTACTGTGTCAGTCACATGACATTAATGCAGTGAAGAGAGATAAGAGAAACAAACCTTCCCTGCCTGAGGTTGCTTTTGTCCAGCATTTCATTACAGTCACACAAAAAAAGAAAAAAAGTAACAAACATGCGAGATAGTTAAAAGCAGTAAGTGTCTGGCTTGCCACAGGCACAGGAAATGTCAAACTAGTCTCTAATTCACTCTATTCTTATTTGTTTGCCCTCCCACATACACACCAGGGGTGGGGGACTGATTATTTCAAAAAGACACTTATCGATACTCAGCTGCACTATGAGGCTGTTCTCTTTCTAACTGGCCCCGAAAGCCACGGAGAAGAATGCAGAGAAGGCAGTAAGCTGCAGGGGGTCAGCCACACAGACCTCAGAGAACACAAATGTGGCAGCTGTGTAAGGAATTCTGAAAGATCAGCACACTGGCCACCCACAAGACTGCAGAATTCTCACAGGCTCTTATACCTTTTAAAGTCATGGAGACTTCAGATATTATCCTAAAAGGTCTGTCTTTATGTTACTTTTTTTCCCCTTGCAGCTTTTAATATTCTTTCTTTGTTCTGTATTTTAGTGCTTGATTATTATGTCTTGAGGTGAGTCTCTTTTCCAGTCTTGTCTATTTAGCATTCTGTATGTTCCTTCCTTAAGTTAGGAAAATTGTCTTCTATGATTTTGAAGACAACCCATGGATGCTAGCCCAAATTACTCCACTCCGAAAAACTTTTAATCACAATAGATGGAGAAAGACATTCCATGATAAAATCAAATTTACGCAGGATCTGTCTACAAATCCAGTTCTACAGAAAGCACTAGAAGAAAAACTTCAACTTGAAAAGGTTAATCAAGCCAGAAAACACAGGGAACAAAGAATACCAAACCAGGAGACCAAGGGGAAAGAGGGACAGAGCACAACAACAAAATGACAAGATACCAGGTAACACTGCTCCTGGATATTGCTCAACACCAATGCTCTCAATTGCCCAATCAAAAGACACAGGCTAGCAAAATGGATGACAGAACAGGATCCATTCTCCTGCTGCAATCAAGAAACGCACGTTAAAATCAAGGGTGGCCATCACCTCAGGCTAAAAGGAAGGAAGGAAGAAGCAAGCCAGTTAGGATTTTAATATCTGATAAAACAGACTTTAAACCAAAACTAATCAGAAGAGATAGGGAAGGACACTAAATTCGTCAAAGGGAAAATCCATCAAGAGAACACCACTGTGTCCAAACACAAGGACACTGAGGTTCATAAAGGAAACTACTATAGCTAAAATCACACACGGACCCTCACACACCGATGGTGGGAGACTTCAATAACCCACTCTCACCAGCAGACAGAGTATCAAAACAAAAATTAAACAGAGAAATGCTGAAGCTAATTGATGTTATAAACCAAATGGACCTAATATTTACAGAATACTTTATCCAAGCAAAATACACACACACACACACACACACACACACACACACACACACATATATACCTTCTCAGCACCTCATGAAACTTTCTCTAAAACTGACCACATAGTCAAACACAAATCTCAACAGATACAAGAAAACTGAAATAACACTTTGCATCCTGTCAGACCTCCATGAATTAGAATTGAAAAATATTACATGATATTTTCACAACAAATACTTGCGGACTTCCTGGGACCTTCAGAGACCAGGAGAGAAGTACAGATGGGTTCTCCTACTCATGGCATTCAGAATAAATCATGCCTGTTTCAAATATCACATTGGGAGGTAGGCAAGATTAAGGGGCCTACCTCCCAATGTGATATTTATTTGTTGGCAGACATTTCTCCTCTGCATAGTACTTGTTCCCAAGGAAAGCTGTAAATGGTTCAGTTAATAAAACTGCATGCATCCAGCCATGTCCCTCTAAAAGCGTGTCTAGAGTATGTGCCCACGGGGTAGGGCACGTGAACTCACCTTTCCTTGGAACTTTTACCATTTCTTATGTCCATCTTCTTTTTTGTTTAACATGTGCTTTAATTCTTGTCCAAACTAGAAATGCATGCATGTTCTAAGAGAAACACTTACACTAGGGCTGTAGAAACATCAAAGGAGACCAAGGAGAGCAGAGCTGGTGGAGGACGTGTTACACAGGAACAGAAAGACCTCACAGGGTGGAAAAGTCAGAAGGAAGCAGGGTAAAGGAACATTTTGCCCACGTGTGTTTAAAATTTCCATACACTTCTCTTAAACAGCCAGTTGCCCGTAGGACATCTGTCTGTCACACATAACCCAACTGAGTGACTTATATTTGCCAAAATCTGTTTAAAACTTCCATACACTTCTCTTAAACAGTCAATCACCCTTAGGACATCTGTCTGTCACACACAAGCCTATGGAGTGACCTGTGCACACTGAGGCTTGTAAACCACTGAGATAATGTTGCATGTAGAATAAAGCAACTGTAGAGCTGTGCATATTCAAACCATTCTGTTTTAAGACACTAGCAAATTCAACACAGAGGGCTGATGGGATGGCAATTCAGAAAGAACTCCTCGCCTAGGGAGGCCCAAGTGGGGTGTAGTATTAAACTCCTAGCTGTGGCACGTGCTCCCAGGTCTATACTTTGCTGTGAGCAGCATGCACGGGGTTATACACAGTGCAGGCACAGAGCCTGCTTACAGCAGATGAGAGAGATGGAAGTCTGTGGCTCACCAGAGTCAAAAAGCACATGTGATATTCTGAAAGCTGCAGGAGGGGGCAGTCAACTGCCTCCTGTGTGTCCAGACTGTTCTTTCTTGCTGTGGCCTCCCAAAGGGCCATGTCCTAGACACCCTTGTAGATTCCACTTTACAATGTGCTAGGCCCTTGGGGACCTTGGGTAAATTAGAAAAGCATGTGCTATGATATGATAACAGGGCAGAGGCAACTAAAGACGAAAGGCAACAAAGGTGCCCTTGCTGTCAGGAATGAACCAGATGCCATTTGTGTTTTAGGCCAGAGAGCTGTGGAGATCCTAAACACAGAAAGGACACTAGCTCTTCTTGCTATTCCTGTCACCTCAGCTGACTCCAGGCACACAATCAAAACCAATGAGTCCACACACAAAAAAGGAGAAAATGAGACATCTCCACAATGGCCGTCTCAGGAGAAAGTATAGAAGACACTGAGCAAAATGAGGGGCTGGAGACTGATCCCCTGATAGGGTCATAGGACTATCTGAGGCAGCATGATTGAAAGCCATGTCAGAAGCTAACAGAAACAACATGGTCCCATCAGGAGACTGCATGCTTGACGTGATACTTGGTTTGCAGACTGTTCTGCAGGTGTGAACACCCAAAACCTCTTTCCCTGCAGCAAAGTTGTTTTCTCAACAATTCCCCCCAGTTCCATCTCACTTAGTTAGCCACGCACAGACAAGGTAAGCACAAAGACAGCCTGTGAAAGACTCACACTGTCCTGAGGGAGGCATGTTTCCCAGATTCTGTGCACTAAGGGAACCTGGAAACCATGAGGACACTGTGCTCCTAACCCTTAAAGAAAAGGTAAGCTCTAAATATTACAAAGTGAATCCCAAATTACAAAACACTGACAATACTTCATGAGCAGTGCAGCATATTCTAGAAATGTGAAGCTGTTCCACCATTCTGACATCAGTGTGATTTATAGTTAAAAGCAGAACGAAGGAGTGCTGTGTAGTCACTTCAATAGATACAGAAAAGGTTCCTGAAAATACCGTATGATTAGCATGAAATGCAAAAATGTCTACCAGACTGTGAACAATAAGAAATTTCCATCCTTAAGAAATGAGGGCCAGCAGGACGGCTCAGCAGTAAGATGCCTGCCCCTGCAACCTGTGCCTGATCCTAGGGCCCAAAATGGAGGAAAATGAGAACTATGTAAGTTGTCCTCTGACCCCCTCCCCAACACACACACATTGTAGTAGGTACTTCCATACGAGCATACACACACACACACACACACACACACACACACACACACTCAGACATATACACTATAGTAGGTAATTACACATGTATATGTATATACATACATAAAGAAATGTTAAAACAATTTCAAATAAAATTAAAATTTAAAACATGTGTAAGAAAGTAACATCTAACACTAAATGGCGAAAACAAATGAACAAACAAAGCCAAACCAAATGAAAAGCGCTGAGTGCATCCTTGGTAAGAGCCTGGGAACATGGGAAAGCTGTTCAGAGTTCTAGTCAGTGTTCACTACTTCTATTCAGCATTAGACTGGAGGGCTGAGCCAGAGCAGCCAAGAAAAGAAAGAAAGAAGGTGACTGCATAATGGAATGGGAAAGCTGGGAGTTGTGAAGACTGGCAATGCCTATCACTGGCAGGAGTTGTGAAGACTGTCAATACATATCACTGGCAGGAGTTGTGAAGTCTGTCAATGCCTATCACTGGCAAGGCTGTGAGGCAACCAGAGCCCTCAAACACCTGGGAAAGGTCTAATGTTGCCTAGTTGCTTGGGAAGTTGTTTTTGTTTTGTTGTTTTGTTTTTTAGACAAACCTTTCCCATGTAACCCATTCTGGCCTTGAACTTGCAACCCTCTGACTCAGCCTCCCAAGTGCTAGAATTTCAGGCACCACGGCTGTCCAGTTTACATACCATATTGACCACTTATCCCACTAAGTACTTATAACAAATATCTATACAAAGATGTGGATAAAAATGGGCAAGGTTGCTTTACTAACCTGAGCCCAAAGCTCACAGCCCAAATGTCTACCTGTGGGGGAACAGATGAGTCACTGGTCACATCTTACTCAACTAAATACCACTCTACAGCCCAAGGGAAGAGGCAACTGTTGCATGTGTGACTGAACTCCAAACAATACGTGAAGCTAAAGAAAGATGGGGGAGAGTTAAGCAGCAGTTCTCAACCTATATGTCACAGGGGTCACCTATGACCATCAGAAAAATACAGATACTTGCATAACAATTCCAGATAGTATCAAAATTAGAGTTATGAAGCAGCAATGGAAGTAACTTTATGGTTGGGGTCATCACAAGATGAGACACTGTATTAAAGGGGCAGAATTGGAAAAGCTGAGACCCACTTGTGCTTAAGTCCTGAATAGGTAAACAGCTAGGGAACGGGCCTGGATCAGCCCAGCTGACCTCTGACTGCTTTCACTTTGATCAAAGATGGCTCACTCCCAAGTCCTTGTCCAGAAGAAAGGCTCTTTTGGCAGCTTTTCTTCAGGAGGAATCTCAGATCCCTCTAAACCTGCCTTAGCCAGTAAGATCCTGCTTCTCAATTGAACCTACCCAATCACAAAATGAAATCTTTTCCAGTCCAATTCAAGAAGGAGAAAGCAGACCTAGCCCTGTCCTACTCTATAGAATATACGAGTCCAGACTCCACCCCCAAGTCTGGAGCATCCCCACAGTGCCTTACAGGAGTCTGTGTCTTATGTGCTCCTTCTGCTTCAATATATCCTGGCTGTGTGCTGTGACTGCAACCTTCTAACCCAGTGTTTCTTTACCAGATGGAGAAATGGACCTGAGAAATAACCACTAGAGGGCAACAGTGGCAAGAGCCAGATAGCAAAGGAGACCTCCAGTGTTATTCCATACAGCTCAAGTTGTCTAAATAAACCAACCCATTTTCACATACCCTCAGCCTAAGGTGTTGGCTAAGAGGATGATGGATAGAGGGACAGGAGCACAGGAGAGCTCTTCTGGTGGTGACAAAACATTCCCAAGCCCAGACTGCCGCTGAGTGAAGCTATGTGCAGCCAGTCAGTTCATCCATGCACCCACTGTCTCTGACTGCTCTGCCGCCACCCCGCAGATCTAAGCAGCTACAACAGAGAGGTCAGACATCAGACCATCTGACCTCTGCTGCATAGAAAGCTTAGAGGTACCTGCTCTACATTCCCATCTTACGTGAGGAGGCCAGGCTGAAGACTGTGTGAAAACTCACAAGCCATGAAATGAGCATGTGCCCTAGACATAAAAATAATACCTCATTAAAACCAGCTTAAAAGGAACAAATATTTGAAAGAGTAATAATCATGCTATAAATACAATTGAATTACTCTCAGAAATTAGGAAGAAAAAGCTATGACATAAAGCAACACAGAACACACTATTGTAACAAGAAAGTTACTCTGAGTGGAAGGCATTGAAGCTCTCAAAACCCTTTTATCTGCTTGAAAGAAGAGCTGATTAAAAAGAAGCCCATGGTTATAAATGCCCAGAAGCAACTCGGAAGGTTCCCTTCCTGGAGGTCAATGTCACACCATTCAGACCCCATCATGAGGTGCCGTATTCTATAGTGTGAGTGCCACTAATCTTTCCAAAGTCATCTGCTTGTCCACACGTATGCCACACCTCTCCTTACTCTACAAGGTGTCTGCTCTTCCACAAGAGCCTTCTGCTCTTCTGCAGCCCCACTTGAGACAGCAGGTTTTACAAACCCAATCTATCCCCACTCCAGTTTCATTTTTTAATGATCCTGTATATAAAAATTTAATCTGATGTTTTTTTTCAGGGTGGGGTGGTTTTTTGATAATCTTTTTTTTCTATTTTCTCCCTGCTAATATCTGAGTTTAAAAAAGGTTTTTCATGGACATAAAATATGAGGCTAAATAAAATTGGGATTATAAATGAACTTTGATAACTAATGAAAAATATTTTAGCTCTTTACATTATTTCTTCTTACACCAGAATATTTTTATTAATGCAATGTTGATTTCTAAACATGACTTTAAATTAGTTGAGGCCTAATCACATACAAATCTTATATGGCCTTTCCTCTTCCCCACACATCAGCACTTGCAACCTTTCCATCTCTCATGTCTACCTTACACATCAGAGGATAGGCACACTGACACAAAACAGCTGTGAGTGCTGGGTCACCAGAGAGAGGGAAGAAGGAAGAGACAACCATTGTGTCCAGTCATCAGAGAGGATAACAATGTGCTCTGATTTAAATACCTGATTTGCAGTTAGTTTTATCATATCATGTTTGGTTATTTTGAAATTGATGTTTTGATGCAGTATAAACAATAATAATTCAAAAATAGGACAAAAGGGATCCCTAAAGGAAATCCATGACTACTTCATAAAACTTGACAAGGAATGAATTGATTATGAAGTTTCACCAAAATGGTTTATTAATAAGTGTTTTCCAATTATGAACAGGTACTCCCAGAAAACTGATATGCAGAAAAAAAAATTCAAGTTGTTTCTGATAAATTATTTAACACAGACTGAGGGCTGAGTTACAAACTGGCTCAGAGGTTAGTCATGGCAGATGTATAAAACTTTAAATTCTAAGTCAACACTCATTTGCTAACCCATATTTGTTATTAAAACCACATGTTGGCACTGAGTCATTTTATGGTTCATTTGAAATAAACATGCAGAAAATTATGGGAAACAAATAGAGCCCCAGCAGTCTGTTAAAGCAAGACGCTCTCTTCAATACAACCTCTGTCACCAGGCTTTGGAATGCCATGGCTAAAAAGTCCATCTGTGGTGGAAGGGGGAATGTGCTGAGAAAACTGCTTTGTAGTAGTGAGATGAAAACTGTAGCCAACAGCCTATTTTTATCCCAGAAATTGAAAAACGTGGATCTCAGTGAGAAACTGTATTATAACACTTTATCAAAACTAAAATGTTTATTAAGCAGGTAAATTAATATTAATGTAGAGAATTCCTTTCTTGAAAGATTCTCTGCTGTATCCTCATGGCAAATACAGGATCGTCTCAAAATGCCCCACCCCTTCCCACAACCACCTTCAGAGTTCATTGGTGACAACAACAGAAACTTTTTAAGCAAGTGTGCCTGGTCCATTTTGGTCCAGGTGTGTCTGAGACAGGATTCCTGCTGACAGGACTCTGAGCCGGGATGCAACCCAACAAACTGGCATCACTCCAGCCAGGGCTGGGGCTGAAGAGTGCCTTCCAACCAGGACAGCATCTAAATGAACCAAAGGCTAAAACTTCTCAGGATGCTGTAAGGACCACCAAAGTACTCCAAGAGGAGAGAATTAGCATACTGCAGAACTACCTATGGACCTGGTTCAAACACATAGGTTCAGGATCCTATGTGATTCCACTTTAGGGAGGGCCTGAGAACATGCAGAAGAACCTCTGTGAAAAGCAGACAATCATGGCCTATTTGGAAAACCCTAGTAAGGTTAACTGCCAGTATGTGCTAGCACGCATTTCAAGTCAGCTGGGTGTGTGGTGCACACCTGTAATGGTGGCCCTTGGGAGGGGAGAAAATCGATCAGGAGCTCAAGGTTACCTTACCTGAAAAAGTTTTGAGACCTTCCTGGACTACGTAGGATCCTGTCTTCTTTAAATAAATACAAAACGTGTTTGATCTTCCTTCCAGAAGCTTTCCATCACACTGTTTCTATGTTAAGGTGATCTTAAAGATCCTGACTGCTGAGATAACCAGTGCTGACATGCAAATCCCTAAAGCACAGCACACAAGAGGGCAGCGGGGGTCACATCGGACCAAGAAGCTTCTACACAGCAAAGAAAAGAAACAGTGAAGACAGTCTTAGAAGCAATACATCTGATAGGAGGCTGATGTCGTTGTTCATGGAGTGTGCAGTACCAAGCCCAGACCTTGTATGCCAGGTATGCCAGACCACTGAGCTTCAACGCCACTGCCTGTTCTGTTCCCAGTGTCGTTTGTGGTGTTGTTGCAGTGGGAATACATTTGTTTGGTTTCATTTGTTGTTTTTCTCTTTTCTTGAGATAGTGCGTCACTATGTAGCCTGCACTGGTTTTGACGTCTCATTCCTCCTGCTTCTGTCTCCTGAATGTGAAGATTACAGGCCTGTGTCACCATGCCCAGCTCTAATTAAAAAGGGCAAACACAGGGCTGGAGAGATGGCTCAGAGGGCACTTGTTGCTCTTGAAGAGAACTGAAGATTTGGTTCTCAGCACTCACATCCCAGGACCACTGCTCACAACTGCCTCTAATTCCAGCTCCAGGAGATCTGACACCCTTTTCTGGCCTCCACCAGCATCTACACATATACACCCATAAACAAAGTAAAAATATAAAGCTATTTTAAAAGACGTATTTATGTTATTTTATGTGCCATGTGCCTTGTGTCTGTGAAGGCCAGAAGAGACGACCAGATCCCCAGGAATTGGAGTTATAGACATCCACCGTGTGGATGTTGGCAATCAAACCTGGATCTTCTGCAAGAGCATCAAGTGCTCGTAACTGCTGAGCCATCTCTCCAGCACTGCACCCCACCCTACAAAAAAGAATCTCTGTAAAAGAGGAAAGGAACTGAAGAGACATTTCTCTCTCAAAAAATATACAGGCAGATGATGAGCAGTTATTTAAGTGATTGATTAATTACGTAAAAGTTCAACATTACTTACCAGGGAAATGCAACTTAAAACTACAGTAGAGTGTGGCCTGCATGTGAGAATTTACTCTGGAAATGGAAAGCAAGACAGAGAGTATACAGACACCAAAAAAGATAAAATAAGACAATATGAACACAGCAGGCAAGTTCTAGCAGGCAAGTTCTATGGCACAGCACAAAAAAGATCTAATTTATGTATCACTTGAGAGAACAAGAACAACTTCAGCCTAAAGAGATAAATAATATGTCCAGGAAAATCATAGTGGAAAACATCCCAGCTTAAGAGAAAGAGATGAACATCCAGACTCAAGAGGCATTCAGAACAAACAGACAAGACCAGAAAAGAATCATCCCACATCATATTATAGTTAAAACACTAGAGAGAACAAAGAAAATACATTGAAACTGCAAGAGAAAACTGTTAAGTCACATATAAACCCATAAGAATACAACATATTCCTCAACATAGCCTAGAAACCAGGAAAACACAGAATGATGAATTTCTAAGCACTGAAACACAGTAATTGCTAATGGAGATTGCTATACCTAGCAAAACTATCTGTCATGATTGAAGAGAAAAGACCTTTCATGATAAAAACAAGCTGAAGGTGTCATGACCACTAAACAAGCTCTGCAAAAGATCCTTGAAGAAACTACAGGCTTCCCATGAGGCTACAGGAAAAACTAAGTAATGCAGAAGAATAAAAACTGTAACTTTAATTTTTTCAAACCTTACTTTTTTTTTTCTTTTTTTTTCAAGACAGGGTTTCTCTGTATAGCTCTGGCTGTCCTGGAACTCACTCTGTAGACCAGGCTGGCCTCGAACTCAAAAATCCGCCTGTCTCTGCTTCAAATCTTATTTTTTAATGATGGCTCTTAAACGCTTTAACCTCCCTGCTAGCCCATCACCCACCAGAAGTAGTGGAAAAGAAAAAATACAGGGAAGTAGACTTGTTTAGAAAGGTTCTTTGGAG
>JADRCC010568323.1:0-14377 GCA_019843855.1 Hylomyscus alleni
AGAACCTATCGTTAAAAACATGGCAGGAGTCCTGTGGAGACCCACTTAATAAAGGGTTTATTCTGATACAGAGAAGTAATAGAAATAGTTTATAGGTAGGCAAAAGCTGTGATTAAGTTTTCTACACTCAGCAGATCGAAAAAGCCAATAAAATGAAAAGATGACAAATTTGTCACTAAGCCTGACAACCTGAGTTTATTTCTGGCAGTACACATGGTTGAACAAGATACCCAATTCCATTCAAGCAAATGGAATGGTTGTGCTATGACATATGAAAGAGTGGCCACTGAAATGTGGTGGTTGGTAAGATTTCAGATGGTTTTTATTTTCCTTATAAATTTTTTCACATTTCCCATATTTTATTTTATTTTTTCAGTTATTAGATAGTAAATGTATTTTCTTGGTTTCAAGGTAAGCCCGGGAAAGCAAGTGTCTAAAAATGAGAATGAATCATTTATGATTTTTGAAGCATTTTGTTTGCCAATGATTTGATATTCTGAGAGCCCCCCAGAGTCCCAAGAGATGGACTTTCATGTGAATGATTTCAGCGATAAGATGTTCACTACATACTAGGGTAGCCCTTTCACTTTTGATACACTTTTCATGGATTAAGTTTTATCTCTGTTGATGATCTAAAATCTGTTTCTTATATCCTTTCCTGTAAGAACAGATTCAGGTGTCTGGGGACAGTTGCCATGGTTGGCCCATGTTGTCTTCTTCTGTGGGACCCCTCTTTGGAATATGGAGACCTCTATTTCTGGAGAGTCTCAGATGAAGGAGTCACTAATAAGGATTAACATATTATTTTTCTACATTAATTGTAGTATGCATCAAAATGAAAGGGACTCCAGCTTGATGGAACTGTGTGTGACTGTGTAAACTGAGGAGCCTGGACAAAGTAACCATGTGTGCATTTGCTTAGTGGTCTAGAATATTCTATGGTCAACTGGCTGTGTGTGTGTATATGTGTGTGTGTGTATGTGTGTGTGTGTGCGTGTATGTGTGTACAACAACAATAACATCCTCATGCTGAAGAAAGTAAAAATCAAAGAATTAAAAATTCAAACACTAGTTGTCTTTGAACATTAACTAGTTCATTCACGTGGGCTTGGTTGTCTTGTGATTCTTAATGTGGTCATTAGTATCTAGGACACAACCATTTTAAAGAATATTTCCATCGTTGCCATTTTGTGTGTGTGTTTGTATGTGTAACTTTCTGTTTAAAGGTCAAATAATAATTTTTCTTTTTTCTTTTTAATGACATATGAGTGTTAGCACAAACTTAGGCTTCTATAACACAGGCTTCCATTGTCAATGATAATAAGTTACAGGGCACATAACTTTGGGAAGAAAACCACATGTTTATGGGCTTTTAAGCTTTATGAGTATATTGGCAGCTCTGGAGGACCTTTGGGAGGCCATGGGGCTTGAGTCAGAATTATTTCTAAAAAGACTCTACCTAAGGTTGAGCCTTCTCGGCACAGTAGAGTTGAGACACACCCCCACTTCAAATATTTACTCCATCCTTGGTTTATTAAGCATTTGAATGACTTTGAAATGCATCCCCATTGTTTCATATACTATACTTCATATTATGCTATACTTCATATTATAGATAGATGTGTAAAAATAAGGTTAGCAAATACGTCCATATCCCACAGGGACACTGACATTACTGCTTGATTGTTTCCATTCTGAAACTCTGTCAGAGTCTGACAAACATCCAGTCACCAGCAACAACCAAGGTTGCTGTTTACACTTGCAAGGAGCCTTGGAGCAGAACAGTGCCACTTCTTGCGTTCTTTGGGCCTCTGTTTTATGGTATGAATTAATGGCCTTCTTGCCTTGGCTGAGAATGCTGGATTCCTCTTCTCAGAGTCACTTTTCCATAGCGACATAGTCATCTTCAACACATCTTCACTCCTACGCTGGCAAGAAATAGACCCAAAACCATGAAAGTTTCCCAGCCCTGGAGAAGAACTGAGTTGGAAGCTTCAGCCTCAGCAGTCATGGGGAGGAGGTAAATGTGGCCAGTGGAAACAGTGTTGTTCCTATAGCCTTGCTTCTCTGAGAACAATTGTTGCCAGGGTACTGATGTGACAAGATGGGTTACAAGCTGCCCAGTTTTCTCCTTCCCTTTCATGTCTCGGTATGTCTTTAGTTTAGCTTCATTATGTCACCCATCTTGTATTCTATGGACTTACCTTTAAAGTCAGTAATTCAGTATCCACACTTCCACAGGCTGGTTCTATCCTTTTCAGTTTTGCCCACTTGAGTCATCTGTTCCCAACACTAGGTTTCTTCTCATGTTGGCCATTGGAATTGGAACGTTGGCATTCCCATTCAATCGGAAATCTCACTGAGACAACCTGGGACAATAAATAACATGAGGCAGAACAGACACTCTCTATTCTCTATTATATAAACAGCCTGGGTGTTTCTGCTCTCATTTTTCCCTTGTCTTCCTTGGTCATCTCTAGGAAACTTCTTTGCATCTGTGTTAAGACCTGGAAGAGATCTGAGCATTCACTTTCTTACCCAGCATTCCTTCCCACCCAATATTGCCCACATTTCATTTTCTTAACTTTTGTCACTTCTTTTTAGGACCAAAGAATTGGAGCTCTGGCATTTTTCAATTCAGATAGATGTTTGACATCATTTGTTTTAGAAAATTGCATTACGAGACAAAACATGAACTCACTTGTTAGAACCTTTGAGATGATCTAGCCATGAAATCAGTACTTTGTAAGCCTTCAAAACACATTCTGAAAGGTCTTACTTCAGTGTGGCTTCTTGACACCCACTAGATGTTCAGAGGATGGATAAATACAGACTAATTTTAGTATAGAAGCAAATAAACAGAACAAATGGTAGTGGGTTCTAAATAGGAGTCATCTTTAAAAAATAAATTTTCAATTTAAATATTTATATCACTAATCTTTTCTGTTACCGCCCAAAAAACCCCAAGTTGATGCTGCTTGCTAAATCATTAGTCATTGAAATAAATATTGTTTCCCTGTTTAACTGGAAGCCAAATGGAATGGACTAAACAGAAGCAGTCCTGTCTCCAAGGCATCCAGTTATATGGCCAATGTGTCTGATAGGAGTTTAGCAAACACTAAAGAGCTCCGTTTGCAGTTCTTCATGGTGAAATGCATGTTTTCGGTTCTTAGAAGCATTTCTTTCTTCCTCTAAGTATGACTTAGCAGTATCTAGACATATCTCTCCATAGAAGACAAACCCCAGACTTTACCAAAAACAAGTAAAACAGAAATTATTAACTCTGCCTTTAGAATTCAATGTCAGCTTATCGAGTAGAAGCTAATTATAAAACTATGAGTTGTTCAAGATATAGAAATACAAGCTATGGTTACTATCCTGAAAAGGCTTACCTCCTTCAAATTGTCTTTAATAAATCCATGGGGAGAAAGGTCCGCTTTTACAAGTTTCTTCCCTCTTTAGTTCCATTAAGTGAAGCCTCTGGCTTCAAAACCAGTTTACAAAATGTCAGTGAAAGAAAAAAAAAAAAAAAAACAAGTTTAAGGCAATGAATGGGTCAAGTTCATGAGTAAAGAATATCTAGTGAGAGACACTCATGTACCCTGCAAGTCCAAAGCTCTCAGTTCTTTGCTGAAAAAGCGAAGGACTTCAGTTAATTGGAGAGTATTTCAAAAGCACTTCTTTTATCCAAGCAACTTGGGTAGTGTCTCACCTCCGTTTCGTCCAACCTTCTGTACTGAGTTACCACTCAGTGCCTTGTCTTCTCTTGACTCATTGCTCTCTACAGCCGATTTCAGTAATCTCTACTGTATCCCAGTACCCAGCTGGTCTTTTCAAATGAATTATTTGATAATGACTATGCTCAGAATCTTCCTATCCTAATTGCTCCATTAATTTATCCTCCTTCAGCTAGAATTGTGGACTGTATGTTGTCACCTCCCACTCACTCCTAAGTTTATTCTAATATGACATTAACTGAAGTATTGGTAATACAGTTCTTGCTAAGGACATCTGTGGAATCCATGTTTTTAATTCCAACAAATTTCAGCATAATTCTTATGCTGTAATATATATACTGTAATATAAATGCTTCAATTTGTTTATTTTAAATTATACCTTTTAACATGTAAGTTCATTTAAAATGTCAAGTGATGATGAACACAGCAGCTATCCCTGCAGAACCTCTAGTATTGATTCAGAGCCTCCTGCTCTGTGATTTCTGACAAGTCTGGTTTCACTTTGTCCTTGGATCTTTTGTGGAACTTGATGTAGCATTTCTTCTTTTCTTGCCCTCCTTCATCTTTCCTGTATCTACAAGTGTTCACATATTTCCTGAATTCCTTGTGTTTTAATTTTTTCCTAATTTTAGTGTGATCTATTTTTCCTTTATTCAGTTGACAAATGTCTGGTCCTTTAATGTCAGAAAAGCATGTTTATATTCTAGCATTTCTTCTGACACTGTTTCTTTGACGAGTTTAATTTTTCAATATTGTCCCTGTTTTGAAACTCCAATAATGTAGCTAAAATTTCAGTAACATAGCTAAAATCATTTATTATGTTTTCATCCGATTTCTATGGGTTTTGTTCAAGTCTCTCAATGATTTTTTAATTAATTTAGACTTGTGCTGAGATAAATATCCCAGAAAAGTAATATGTTTTTTTTTAAATTTAATTTATTAAAGTATTTGGTTTTCTTTCTGAAGTACAAAGTTCCTTAAAGGCGGAGTTCTTTAAGTGAATGAAATGGAGTCTTAGTTACCTACTCATTATAGTAGTACAGTTGCTTTATAGTAAAAAAAAAAAAAATACTATCTTTGCAGTTCGGTTCATTCAAAATCATTGTGTGTTCTCAAAGGTGTCTGCTTTTCATGAAAGATTTTTATCTAAGACTATGCCACTCAAGAGAGAACCCCTTCATAGGACTCTTATATGCCAAGTATGCTGTTGTCTCAGTGTTCTGTTGCTGGGGAGAGACACCATGACCAGTGCAACTCTTATAAAAGAACATAATTGGGGCTTGCTTATAGTTTTAGAGATTTAGTCCATTATCTTCATGGCAGGGAGCATGATGGCATGGTGGCATCATGCAAGCAAGCGTGGTGCTGGAGAGTAATTGAGATTTCTACATCCAGAACCACAAGAACAGAGAGAGAGAGAGAGAGAGAGAGAGAGAGAGAGAGAGAGAGAGAGAGAGAGAGAGAGAGAGAGAGAGAGAGAGAGACTGGGAGACTGGGAGACTGGGAGACTGGGAGACTGGGAGACTGGGAGACTGGGAGACTGGGAGACTGGGAGACTGGCTTGGACTTTTGAAACTCTAAAAGCCACCCTGAGTGACATACTTCTTCCAACAATGCCACCCCTACTCCAATAAGGGCACATTTCCTAATCCCTTTCAGGAAGCACCACTCCCTAATGATCAAGCATTCAAACAGATGAGCCAACGAGAGCCATTCCTATACAAACCACCACAGCCCTTATGAGTTAATGACTTCAGATCTCAATCTCTAACCCAATAACAATTTTGGTTTTTGCTCACACTATGTGCCTAAGGAATAACCTCCCCCAGGCTTCTTCAAGGAGATGCCACTGCATGATCCATGATACAGTTCTCTGGAACTTTGAGTTTCATTGGATCCTTTGTACTTCATGGTGAATGTTGTGGGGAGCCAGATGTGAAATGTCCAAAGCAGGGGCTTAGGAGTAATTCGTATCACCTCTTCCTCTATTCCATTGATAAAATATTCCCATTTTGGTTTAATTAGATGTGAAGTAGGCCGGTGAATGAAGTCCATTTGTGAGAGCAGGAAGAACATGAGATCATTTATAAACCCAGTTTGCCACGCCTCGGTTTCAAAGCACAATTGAAAATAGGTGTATTTATATCCTTATATTGTTTTTCAGCACACTGGCATTTCAGTTGATTTTAAGCCAAAACTACCCAATGTTCAGAAACAGTCAAAAGGTCATGCTCATTAAAAAGGCATATTAATATATTTACTCACTAGCTACAGGGGATTGCTAACCTCCAGTCTCTCCTAAAGATGTATATAACCAGGTTGAGAGAAACATGAACACAAGACAGTCTAGATGATGACAAAGGCAACACAGTAGCTGCCTACTGTCGTCAGCTCCTTTCTTGCTGGTGTGACAAAAATACTGGCAGAAGCAACTTAAGGAAGAAAAGGTTGACGTAGGCTCATGGATTCAAAAGAATTTTAGTCCATCATAGTGGATAATGCATGGTGGTGAGGGCTCTGGATAGTGTATGAAGCACAGCACTTTACATGGCTGCTGGACAAGGAAGCAGATCGCTAAAGTGTACCCAGAGACAGTCTGCAAAGCTCTGCCCTAATAATCTTCTTCTACCTGGTGGGCTTTCAAAGTAGGGCCACAAGCTGCCAATCAGATACAGGCCAGTGGGGACTTTCTGATTCAAACCAAAAATACGTCTGAATACAAATAAATATGATAGAACACAGATGTAGGTATCATGCCTACATCTCTGTCATGCAACAATGATGCACATTCAGTGTGTCTAGGTGTTTATTTATCATGTTGCTATTTATCAGTTATTTTATTTTAGTCATTTTCTTAGTTATAAAAATGTGTATTTGTGTGTGATTAAATATGTAAATATGAACCTGTTTATGACTAAATATGTAAATATAACATGTCCATTCCATTTACACACACACACACAAAATTTCAAAGCAGAAATTTTAGGTTCTCAGTTACCTATAGGTTTGGTTTTTGTTTTGTTTTGTTTTTGTGGGTAGGTCTCTTGAGAGTTCCCTCCTTCTATGTTAGTTAGTATGTCTCTTATATTATAAAATGTTAATGTCTTCTTTAGGCAGTCATATTGTTGTGGAGTCATGGGTGAAGAAGCTCCTCTGTTATTTCTAGGAGCTATAATCTCGCAGCATACTTCTTGGTTCTGGCTCCTACAGTCTTTCCATCTGTCTTAAGTGTTGCTTCCTGAGCCTTAGGTATAGGAGTTCTGTAGTAATACAGTTGTTCTCTGCATTTTCACTGGTTGTGGGTTTCTGTAATGGTCTTCATTGCAAAGACCATTGGGTGACACCTAAACTTATCGGTGGGTATAATAAGGATAAAGATTTATAATAGAGTTAAGGATTATGCTAATTTAGTAAAGTCGAGGTAGCAGCTCTCCTCTAAGGTCCATGACCTCCCTAGCCCTGGGTAGATGGCTAGGTTTCCAGTGTCATGCATGGTTTTCTTCCTGATGAATTGACTTTAAGTCCAATTAGACAGCTGTTGGTTACCACTAAGCTATTACAACCCTTAGGGGTATGCGTTCTTGATGGTCATTGTTACAGTTTTTAAGTGTCACAGATTCTGTGTAAGAGGTTGCCTCCCTCCTTAAAAGACTGAACTTTCTGAATTCAAGGCCAGCCTGATCTTAATGGAGAGTTACAGCACAGCCAGTGCTAAACAGAGAGATCCTCTCTTAAAGCCAAGCCAAACCAAACTAATCCAAACCAAACCAAACCAAACCAAACCAAACCAATCCAAACCAAACAAAATGTGTGTTTAGCCAATGCTGTATGATGTTGTTGGAATTCATATGAGGGTAGAAATATGGATAAAGTTACGTCTCTTTCAAAATTCTATGTTTTCTGGTTCTAGTGTCTATCCATAGGGGCTTTAAAGATAGCTTCACTATTTAATATCCCTGTGATTCAAACTTGGTAAACATCTCTGTGCATTTATAGAATCTGGATAACAATATTTAAAGTCATTAATGTTAAATGAAACATATGCATCCTAGTGATTTGCATGCTATATTTTACTTAGCATCATCATCAGTGACTAACTGGAAAGAGAGAGCTCTTTCCCTCTTTTTTTCCCATTTCATCATTCATCATTCTATCGTAGGAAACAAGGTATGAAAGTAGTAAATTATACAAGGGCTCTAAAGGGGCAGCAAGTAGGCATGAACAAAATCAACTTCATTTGCTCCTCTGCAACTATTATGGAAAGGTTTAGTGCTAGCTGGGATAGCAGCCATTGTTGGTGATATCTATTTAAAGTGGGTTATTTTTACTCCTAGGCCTAAGACACAAGGTTCAAGAACAAAACACCTAACATTGATACTGCAGAAAATGGCCTATGCTATTGAACAACAATCTTGAGTTCTTAAGACTCATCTTTGTGCATTTTCCAGGAGCCCTACAGAGATGTCTCACACATGGATGATGTGAGAATAAAATATGAGAGTGTTTTCAGTAGCTCATCCTTCATTTTGTGAGTTGAGAAATGGGCCAGCAAGGAGACATGTCACAATCTATGGTGTCTTACACTCATGCCTGTAAAAGTAAACATTAAACATATTTGAAGGTGACTTGAATACATATTTAGGATACCATAATGTAGTGACTAGAGTTCCAACTTTGGTGGTACTATTGAGTTCATGACTTAGAAACCACTTCTTAATATATAGCCTCTCCCCCAAAGCAGCTTTATCAGTTTTCTCATCTTGGAAAGATGGAAGATAGAAAATTTTAAGGGCCCATTGTACTGATGCTTATAGACTAAATACTTGACACAGGCTCCAATAGGTGACCATCATTACTAGCAGGGACAACACCTTTTATCTTTCCCCTTTCCAACACCATCAGCCCCTTCACCCACAAAGCTACAGCATACTGAGGCATTTCATCCTTTCCATCTCTTTCCTCCTATCCACCAGTCCCTGCCACACTGGGATTTGGATGTAATGGGCCCTTAATACAATCTTGCTAAGGAGTGAGTGAATGAATAAATACATAAAGTGTTTGTCACTTAGGAGATGTTCAGTAACATAAGTGCTTTTTCCTCTGACATCAGCTTCCCTTTCACTAATTTGAATGGCAGAAAATACCCTCTCAACTTGTCATACTGTGTATTTTTGGAGGAAGGAAAAAAAATGAACCAATTCCATGAGCAGTGAAAGAGTTTAGTGAAAGAGAATTTAAAGCCAGCAATCTGGTCGATTCTGAGGGTATAAATTAAACAAGTTAAGCATCCTTGATCCAGGCTATCGGCAAGACAACTGTCAGACCCTGGCATTTACAGTTTTCCATTCTTTCTTAAGATTAGGATGTAAAATTCTAACCCAAAACATCAAAGGTTACAAAGTGAAATAGGATAACAACAAAATAATCCTAAATAGTTCAGTGTGGATTGGAACCAAAGACTGAGGACTAAGACTGTCAGGCACATCTAGGTCCTATATTGCTAACAGATGGTAAGCATTTTCATGGGCTTGGGACTAGTTTAGATCAGAGTGAGAATCCTCTCCTTCCCCATCCCAAGAGGCTCTAATTAGTACGTAGGACATTAGATCAAGTTAACAATCTGGGCTGACATCCTATTTGTTAGTTTTAGATCGAACTCATACCTTAGAGTTGCTGAATGAGCTTATTAACACACACACACACACACACACACACACACACACACACACACACACACACACACACACTGAAAGAGTAGGTTTCTTTTCTATAGGGATCAAAATAAAGATTTTCAAAGTCCTCTAGAAAAGGGCTCCAAAGATTTGTTGGATATCAAATAACTCCTTCAAGACAACATTTTGATGAGTTAAGTGTAAATGAATCAGAAACATATGGATTAAGTTTCCCTTGAAATATACAGGGGCTTAAAAATCAAAGACAAAACAGTGCCTGGCCCAGGGTCTTACAGGTTGTGCCAAACCCAACACATTTGAGCAACAGTTCAAGATATTTGAGGGATCCAAGGCCGGGACTTGCCTGACCACGCCTTGTTCCTACCGTATTGAAATAGAGAACATAAGTAATGCCATTTATATTGCATTATTACTGAAAATTCCTCATTCTTTGTCGTTTGAAAATTAGTTAAACAAAGACTCACACACACACACACACACACACACACACACACACACATACACACAAAACCCTGTAAGTGGTATCTGCAGTACACAAAGCTCCTTAAAAGCCTGATAGGCAAGTTCAAGTCATTTGCAGACGTTGTTGCTGTCTGAGAATGGTACAGAACTAGGCATTAGCAAAGCTTCAAAGAACAAGAGACTGGCGAATTTCAGACTTGTACTTCTGATGTTCCCTGTGATACCAGCAGGAAGAGTATATTGGAATAAAGAATAGTTATTTCAGAAGATGTCACACATCAATCATTACTTCTTTTTTTTTTTGTTTTTTTTTGGTTTTTTTAATATTTTATTTTATTTTTTTTAATGAACAAATAAAAACAACTAGAACAAACCCCTGTTACCTCCCCCCTCCCCTTTTCTGCTACCCCACCCTCTCCCACTTATCAGCCCTGTCATTCCCCTACATTGGGGCACAGAACCTTCACAGGGCCAAGGGCCTCTCCTCTCATTGATGGCTTACTTTGCAATCCTCTACTATACACATGCTGCCAGCACAATCAGTCCTACCATGTATAGTCCTTGGTTGGTGGTTGAATCCCTGGGAGCTCTGAGGGCATTGGTCAGTCCAAATTGTTGTTCGTCCCAAGGTGGCTATAAACCCTTCAGCTCCATAGGTTCTTTCTCTAACTCCTTCATTGGGGACCCTATACTTAGAACTTCAAGTCTCTGAAGAAGGATATTGAAGAAGATCTCAGAAGATGGAAAGATCTCCCATGCTCATGGATTGGCAGGATTAATATAGTAAAAATGGCCATCTTACCGAAGGTAATTTACAGATTCAATGCAATCCCCATCAAAATTCCAACTCAATTCTTCACAGACTTAGAAAGAGCAATATGCAAATTCATCTGGAACAACAAAAATCCCAGGATAGCCAAAACTATTCTCAGCAATAAAGGAATCTCTGGAGGAATCACCATCCCGGACCTTAAGCTGTACTATAGAGCAATTGTGATAAAAACTGCATGGTATTGATCAATCATTACTTCTAATAGCCTTCTTATTTGCTGTATATAGTAGGTTTTACATCTTCTAATAACTTGTATATTTAGAAAGCTCATCACAGGAAACAATAACTTGAAATAGATTTCATTAGTTAAATATGTTAATACATGTTTAATTTTAATTGGAGTACATTTATAATTAGTCCACCTTTATCACTTGAGATAAATAATAAAACCTTAGTACAAACTATTTACAGACTTAATCAGTTTTGTGTTGACTAGTCACATCACAATTATTTACATTAGGATACATATGGTCAGTCTATTTTAAATGTTCATCTTATCAAAAATAATACATATCTACAGGAAATATAGAAAATAGAGAAAAAAACATTAAAGTAAAAGTCATCAGTCAGTATATTACTATCAAGAAATGAGAATGTCTTACATGACTAGTCCCTTTGTCATTAGGTGAAATAGAAATGCTTAATTGTCTCTAGGTTCTGAGCTTTGAACCCCTGAAGATACAATATACTCAGAATGCTGCCAATACAGTGTGCCCTAATCTTAGAGAAGAAGGGAGAGATGTAAGTGCCAGGGTCTGATCGTATTCTTGCTGATACTCTGGAGCAAGGCTGCTAAACCAGTGTAATTTAAAGCTCCAGTGTAATTTAAAGCTCTAGAATCAACTAGATTATTGGCTTGAAGTTTACAAGAATGTCTACCTTATTAGGTGTTACAAGTCCTCAGACACGACAATAATTTAAAACCAAGACCTAGTATCTAGATTTTTGGTAGTCACAGGGTTTTAAGAACCATTCCCATGGATACTGAGGGAGGACTCTACTATTTTGTGGTCTGAGTTTTTTAGTTACTATATCATGAACATATTTAGCAATCATTAAACCCACTGCAACTCTGTCACTAACCATAGACTAAAGTTTCATAGATCTATTACAGTTTATTTAACCAGGTATTCATTTGTGAGGGTTCTCATATATCGCAATCAAAATCCAAACTAATACGAACATATTTTATGAAGACTTTGGGTTTTTCCCCTTCAATTCCTCAGAGTGCAATATTTGGATAAAAAGAATCACATTTTTGAGATGCATTCCCCCATGAGCTGGTTTGGCACAAAATGATAACTGTAGCTCTGGAATTACCCAGGAAAGCAATAACACTGAACTCCCCTTCTACAGATGTGACGAGGTAGGGACTCCCTCTCCTGGATCTAGTTAAAAGCGAGTGTTAATTTTCTTCATGGCCAATAGATGGTAAAGGTGAAAAGAGCACAAGTCCCCAGTGTCATCAGCCCGTCCTTGACACTATCAAGTGTCGCCAGGAACTGGCTTGTTTTGCATTCATGTTTCCCTTTGCCATGATTTCTTTGTACTGGATGAATGCACATGCTTTGTTCTGTTTATTTCTCATTAATTAATGGATGCCCCTTATATTTTACAACAACGATACTTAGGCATATAGCTTTCAGTATTGCTGTGATGAAATGTTTACAATTTTTATTTCAATTCTTCTATCAGTCTCTTCTTAATTATATATTCTAATTTTGATGTCCATTGTGAATGCCGTCTGAAGCCCAAGATTTCATAAATGTTTGTTACATATCTATCAGTCCTTTAATGCTTTTTAATATTTAAATTTCTTTGTTATGTCTCACTTGGACAGGGTCTTGAAATATAGCCTCATCTGGCTTTGAACCCTTATCCTTGCTTCAGTATCTTGAACACTGGGGTTATTTTAACAATAGGCCACATGTTGGCTTATGCTTAACTTTACAATGTTATCGGTTTTGTTCTCTTGTTTTTGTTAATTTTATATTAAAGATATGCAATTTAATTAAATTAATTAATCATAAAATGTTTGTTAAATTTCATTTAGACAGATTCCTATGCTAAGAAGGTGTGTGAACAGAGTTTATGAGTCTTCCATAATCTCCCTCCTTTCTATGCTTCTACTTCATTGTATGCAGTGATACATATTGTCTGCCTCTTACTCAGAGCATAAAGAAGGTAATGGGTAACCAGTCATGCTACTGTGTCACTGTAGGTGTCATACAAAAGGATGACATGCTATTGAGACTCTTGTTAATGTCATGATTCTGCGCTATGCATGTATAGTAGGTGGCAAGGACTTGCATGGGATCTCTTTGCACTGTGCAGAAGAGAGCCTTTAGTGAACACCAATGAGAACACAGGGCAGTGGTTCTCAAATACAAGGACATGTATTTTGGTACTAGAGATCATGGAAGAGGATTCTTCTCCAGTTGAACATTAAAATGAAAATAAAGTCCAATGAAATTCATTATAACTTCATGAGAAGAGCATCTTGCTCGTTGTGTTCCCTTGAGCATTAGAAGGGCTGGTTAGCATGTCAAATACTTAGAACCATGTGATAGGTGACTTATGTAAACAATTTTTTTTCTGTATTTAATATTGTTTTTAGTTCATTCTTTTATTTTCCTGACTTGATAGCAATGTTTTGTTCAGCACTGTATACTATTCTACTGTGTGGATGAACCACAGTGGATATATCCAGTCATCTGCTGAAAGCCATATTTTTGTTGGTGCTTTCGAGTTAGATAATTATATACATATAAATTTGTTACAAATTATAAATGTCTCTGTATAAGGTTTTGTATAGATATAAGCTATCAACTTTTGTTTGAGAAAATACCCAAAATCACAATGTGTGGATTGTATAGAGAAAGAATATGTCTGGTCTCATAAGAAACCACCACTATGCATATTAAATAGTTGCATCATTTTGTACTCAAAGAAAGGAAAGGTAGAAGAAAAAGAAGGGACAAAGAAAGAGATAGAATGACAGAGAAAAGAAAGAAAAGGTGGCAGATTTGTTTTATTTTGTATGTGTTACTTGCATTTAGTTATGTGCCCCATTTGAGTGCTCAGTGTGTGGGGGTTAGAAGAGATTCCCTGGACCTCAAGTTATGGATGGCTATGAGTCAGTATGATCCAGAACCCATGTTCTCTGCAAAAGCAGTAAGTACTCTTAACCTCTGAGCAAAATTCTCAGTCCCAATTCTGTTTTTTTTTTTTTTATGGCTTCTTGGCTATTTTGGCCTATTTATTTTTCAAATTAATTTTATATCTTAGGCTTTCTTTGAGAACCACCTGTCTTCCAAATATCTCTTTGGAATTTTGGGTTCAAAGTCATTAACTATATGAAGAACATATTCTCAGAAATGAAGGTGACATGTGTTTCTAGGCCTTCAGACATGTCATTATATTCCCTGTTAAATATTTGTAAAGGTACTGTAGGCCTAGAACTTATTTTGGATAAAGCTATAAATGTGCTACATTTTTTTAAAAAAATTTATATATATATATATATAGATAGATAGATAGATAGATAGATAGATAGATAGATATAGGTAGATAGATAGGTATAGATATAGATATAGATATAGATATAGATACAGATACAGATACAGATACAGATACAGATACAGATACAGATA
>JADRCC010568325.1:0-17053 GCA_019843855.1 Hylomyscus alleni
GACTTGGACAACTAGGTCCTAAGTGTAGTATTTGAGAATAAACAGTGGCTAACATATGTGTGATGGGATTGAACATGTTCCTCCTAATGGATGGATTGAACATATACTTTCATAGTAACAGTGAGGGCCTGCAACCTTTATTCTGTTTACTTCAGCTTTCAGGGATAATCAAACCACAGTAGCCAGGAGTAGAGATACAATGTCTTACAGTCATGCTCATGACTTGGGTAATTCTAATATGATTGGTAATAGTATGAAAGGGAGATGTGTAAGGAACCATCTCAAGTTACTTATTACAGAAAACAGATTTGCTACCAATTTATAGTATAAGCTATTTTCTTGGAAAGTTAACCTTAAAGCCAGTCTGTTAAAAATTAGTTACAAAAAACAAGTAGCACACTTCTTTGTGGAGCACAATTACTGTCTTTTAAAACAGAGGGTGTATTACTTTCTTTCATGGGAGAAAAGCTATGGTATATTTATGCTAGAAAACCTTGAGATCATGGAAAAGAGCAAAATATTGTATGCCTTCATTCCATAGACATCAGGCTTCTAAGAATTAACAAAGTTGATGTAACAATGAATTTTAGTCTTTAGTTCATACCCATCCTTTATGCTAGAGCAACTTCCAAGCATAGGAAGTAGCAGAAGTGAGAGGAAGTGAGGGGCTGTGGGAGTGTGCCTCCAGGAAGGAGCACAGTACTAGCTTTGAAGTCAGTTTGAATTGAGACTTTACCACCTATTGTCAGCATGACTCCCTGGGGCACATGGCATCATCTCTCTTTGTACTTGTTTTCCCTTTTAAACTTATATAAAAATGGTTACATAGCCTGGGAATGTGGCTTCGTGAGAGAGAACTTGCCCATTATTTTCAGTCTCTTATTACTGGAAAAAAAATTACCTTACTATTGGGAGTGAGATGTAGTGTCTGTACAGGCCTCTCTGTGCCCCTCAGAGTTGACTGTGGATCTATAGAAGTTTAAATTACAATTTGATGAGTTTTACTAGTCTACTACAATATTTACAACAGAGCCTTTAGCTTCCGGTTTGTTTGTTTGTTTTTAAGGTCTTCTTTTATGTGGGAAGTTTTACCTTATAGAATGTCCAAAAGAGAAATGAAAAGAGCTTTTAGCTGCATGTAAATGTAAGGACTTTAGCTCTGTCCAGCATCTGTGATTGCTAAAAATGGCCCCTTGAAAGCTGACCACATATGCAGACAAAAGATTCATATAACACTCATTTACCCCAAGCAAACACTTTGAAACAAATTTGTTTTATAAATAGGATTTTGTCAGGTATTGTCACCCAATCTGTTAATTTTTCTTTATATAGAAGCACTGTCATTTATTGAACATCAAGAAGTAGTTTCAACACCTGTGATTGTTGGGGTCCAGTATGTCATCCTACTGTTTATTACGAGAATAACTATATTATATGAACCTTATTTACTTATCTTGAAGCACATAACTTGTATGTGATAGTATCATCAAGGTAGGCTACAGTGAATTAGAGTGGTATAATTTTATGTCTCTTCCCATGCTGCTTGTCTAGTGGGAGTGTTCAGAGAGCCTATGCTCATGCAGTTGTTTAGGGACCCAGCTTTATGGAAAACTACCTTGCATAAAGAAGAGCTAAGAAAAATAGCAAATTCTGCTTCACTTGTAATGCTTCCATCCAAACATGACATACAACACTTGAGCTCATATTTCATTAATTAAGTGTACCTGATTTATATTGCTCTGATAAATTACTCTGAACAAAAACAACTTAGAGAGGAAAGTTTATTTTAACTGCAGTCCATCATTTAGAGAAATCAGACAGAAACTCAAGTAGGATTTTGATGTGGAAACATGGAGGAATGCTTCTTTGCTGACTCACACACAGGTTCAAACCTAACAAGCTTTCTTACACAATCCAGCATCACCTGCCCAAACCATGCTGTCACAGTGGGTTGGCACTTCTAATATCAATTAACAAGATGACCCACCACAGGCATACCCTCCAGGCAGTCTGATCTGGACAGTTCTTCAGGTGAGAGTCCTTTCCAGATGGCTCTAGGCTGTATCAAGTTGACAATTAAAAACTAAGTAGGACAGTGATCTTGGCTAACTTTTTAAAGGGATAAAAAAATGGAAAGTGATTTTTTTTTTTTTTACCAAAACAAAAGATGACTTTATTATTAATGGCCACTACAGAGATGAAGTGGGGATCTGGTTTAGTTCTTTCTATTATTTAAGTAAATTTGATAGAGTCTTATCTTTGGATATCAAAGTTAGAGTTATTTGGCCATAAAGAACATTAGCATTATTCTATCTATGAAAAGCCTAATAAATGTCAGAAGATGAAGAGACTTTGAGTTGCTTCTGTCTGTTTATAGTTTTATCCATGTTTCCTAGAGACCTATGGTGTTTTATCATCTAGTCTGTACATTGGGTTGTCTATTAAGTAACATGTATACATTTCTCTACTTCCTTTCCTGTCTTCCTTATGAAAGAAATAATGAAAACAAACCTAATAGGCTTTCTACAATAGTAAAGCATGCACTAATGTTATGTAGAGGTGTCCAAAATATTTGTGTGGTGGTTTGAATATGTTTAGTCCAGGGATGACACTATTAGGAGGTGTGGCCTTGTTGGAGTAGGTGTGGCCTTGTTGGAGGAAGTGTGTCACTGTGGGCATGGGCTTTAACACCATCCTTCTAGTGGCCTGGAAGCTAGCCTTCTCCTAGGGGCTAGAACTCTCAGCACCTCCTGCACCTACATGCCTGGATGCTGCTGTGCTCCAGTCTTGATGATAATGGACTGAGAATCTCTAAACCTGTGAGCCTAGAGTGCTACAGAGGGAAGAGCTCGAGATTTGACCCAAGTCCTTTTGAGAAACCCAGAAGATTGTATGTGGATTCCAGACATTGGAACAAGAATCTGTGAAGCTGAAAGTTGAAGTTGTTGTGGATACCCCAAGATGTTAGAAGATGTCAGAGCTGTGGGATACCTGCCAAGGAAAGTGGGAGTGAAACCAGTCCAAGAGAATGAAGTTTGTTGCTGCTAGATCTGCCAATGGCAGTCAACAAGGATGAAAGGAATGGAGATCTGAAGAGCGCTTTGACATTGGACATGGAGATGTGGAGTTTAGAGTTTGCCTAGCTGGTTTTCTGTCTTGCTTTGGTCCAGTATTTTTTACTTTATATGGTATTACAGTTAAGAGTCTGCATGAATTTCAGAAGAGCCTTTGAACTTGGGACTTTTAACATTGTTGAGAGTGCTATAGACGAGGGTGAATTTTGAAGTTGGATTAAATGTATTTTGCATTTTGCTATGGATAGGTATGGCCCCCATAAACTCATGTGTTTGAGTAAGCCTATGGAGGCTAGAGAGTGGAATGTGGTTGGTGGTTAAAATATGCTTGATCCAGGGAGATATGACCTTATTAGAATAGGTGTTGTCATGTTGTAAGATATGTTTCACTGTGGGTGTGGGCTTTAAGACCCTCATCCTAGCTAGCTGGAAGCCAGTCTTCTACTAGCAGCCTTAGATGAAGATGTAGAACTCTAAGCTTCTCCTGCACCATGCCTGCCTGGATGCTGCCATGCTCAGATAATGGACTGAACCTCTGAACCTATAAGCCTGCCCCAATTAAATGTTGTCTTTATAAGACTTGCCTTGGTCATAATGTCTGTTCACAGCAGTAAAAACCTAACTAAGACAATTTGTCTTTTTTTTTTTTTTTGTTGGTCTGTATCAGTAAGGACTATGTGTGACACTGTATAAAAACAGAGACAGTGGTTAAATAAATTTTTTAAAACTTGTTCTGTAAGTACAACATGCTGAAGTGGGCAGTCTTGAGTTATGGATGCAGGTTGGAAAGGATATCAAGAACCCACATTTCGGGGCTGGAGAAATGGTTAAGCAGTTAAGAACACTGGATATTCTCCCAGAAGACCCAGCTTTGATTTCCAGTACCTATATAACAGCTCATAACTGTCTGGACCTTCCATCCCAGGGGATCTAATGACATCTTTCTGCCCCCTGGGTACATAGATATACATGAAGGCAAAAAACACCTACACACATAAATGAACACAAAAGGCACATGTTTCTTCTGTCTGTCCATCATCCTTTGTGTTTAGTTTTAATCTTCATGATTATTGCTCACTGATCATGATAGTATTCTCACCTCTAGCAATCATGCTTTTGACAGAAGAGGGCAAAAACGTATGCTGCCTAAATATGTTGGCTTTGAGTGCTTCTAAAAGCTCCATTCCATGTGACTTTTATTTACCTGCCATTACTCATTGTTTTATTAGTAAATGGGCACAATGCTTTCATGAATGCAATTTGGGTTCTTGGGTTCTATTAATAAGAATAAAAATAATGGGTATGGAGAAGAAATTAGCAGAGACTGGCATAGTGTTTTATCCTTCGTTGTAAAGCAAAGCCCCTTCTACCATGTATTTTGTATATATGGGGGATTTTTTTTTCACACAGGTACTTGGAAAATTTTCTATTAATTTATCCCTTCTTAAAAATGATTCTTTAATGGTCTTTTCAACTAAAACCTTTGCTATTGTTATTTAAATGGTTTTGATAAGAAGCCTTACATCCAAAGAATCTGGTCCAAAAATGTGTTTAAAATACTATATAATTTTATTTTAGCTTTTGATCATGATATATACAGCATATGTTCCTGTTGTATGGAAGCCTTTATCAGCAGATTAACTTACGTGTACATCCAGTTCACATGCTAGTATTGTATGTGCTTGACTCTGCGGGAATTTGATTTTTTTTAAAGATTAGTTTATTATTTATTTATTATAAGTACACTGTAACTGTCTTCAGACTCACCAGAAGAGGGCATTAGATCTCATTACGGGTGGTTTGTGGTTGCCACCATGTGGTTGCTGGGATTTGAACTCATGACCTTCAGAAGAGCAATTGGTGCTCTTACCCGCTGAGTCATCTTACCAGCCCCCAGGAATTTGATTTTAGGCAGGGTATAAAATTACAGTATTTCAAATGAACTACACATAACTCTGGAGGCAGACTTTACTGCCATCCTGAAATTGCCTGTGTCAATGAGATATAGGAACTTATGATTGAAAGTCAACTAATTTGGTATGCCCATTTCATAGCTAAATGTTTCCTTTAATCATCTTGTTAGTAGGTTAAATTATTGTAATGATAAATTTTAATTTTATTTAAATAAATTAGTGTATAAAACTTAATTCAGACTCTATTGCCTGTATAGAAAATTGGTATAAAGCCTTTTATTAGAATCTGTTAATTTAGAGATATGTATGAAGTGTTAGGATAGCCATTGCTCCTTACAGTTAAAGAAAACAATTAACAAGGGCACATAAGTGTCTGTATGTGAGAGAAAGATGTAGATAGAATACAAGTTGACAAAATACATTTTTAATGTCTTTTTCTCTCAACAGACTCTGCTTCGCCCTCTTCAAGCTCTGTGTTCTTTCCAGCTTCAGCATGGTGCTCAGATTCGCCTCAGCAAGGAATATCTTCTGAAAAATGGATTGTATCCCAAGCCAATGCCAAAGAACAAACGCAAACTCAGGAAGATGGAGTTGTTGATGAACAGTGTCAAAATTTAGCCCAGTTGTCCCTGTGGTGCTAGTTTATTTTCACTGGCTGACAAGGCTGTGTTACATCTTCCCCAGTGTAGGCTTCTGCTCTGAAGAAAGGATGTTGGCCCATTCTTGTGCTGAAGGATGAAGTCTGCTCCACAACTTCTTATGGTTCACTTCCATTGACTGTGAAAAGCAGTTTCTTACTGTCTCTAATTTTTGTTTTGTTTTGTTTTTGTTTTTGTTTTTGTTTTTTTAAGATAAGGTTTCTCTGTGTAGCCTGTAGACCAGGCTGGCCTCAAACTCAGAGATGTGGCTGCTTCTGCCTTTGAAGTTCTGGGATGAAAAACATGTACCACCTCTGTCCAGCTACTGTATTTGCTTTTAAACATGTGCTTCCAATACATTTTTTTTTAAAAAAAGATCTATCTAAAATACGATTACTTGTTAGTCTAGAGTAAGGACCTATTGTTTGTAAAATGAAGAAAATTGTGTCTGGGAACATGTTCCTGTAAGTGTTTTTAGATACGTAGGTGTAGATCACTGATGGGATATACCCCATGAAACTAATGTGTCAGCCTAATGAACGAAATTCTGAGTGTGAAGTAAGTGACATAGAGTGCAGTTTATTTCATTAAGTAGTGTAAAGGAACAGGGAAACTTTACTGTTTAGGGTTATACTCAGACTTAGCTAATATGACTTACATCTTCTGTTATTGTCTGAATTCTTATGGAGTCCATTTAATTTTGAAATTGCCGGGCAGGCTCTCTGCCGGGCAGAACCAGGCAAAAGAGGGAGAGAACCCAGTCCAGCCAATCCTCTCTCTCGGGGCTGAGCGGGATGGTGAGTGTCGAAGCTCGGATCTCCTGCCTCCGAAGAATAACCACCTGAGCCGGGAGTCTCTCAAAGCAGGAACTCATTTTATTGTATCAATCTTTTCTTTATAAAGGGTTGAGAGAAGAGGCCGAGTTTTCTGGTGAGGTGAGATGACGTAGTGGGAGGGGAAAGTTGATGAAGGGTATGGGGTGACTAACAGAACCAACAGTTACTCTATGTCAACAGGAGCTAGGCAAAGGCAGGCTTAAGCAGGTTGTGCTGAGTCACTCCAGTATAGAAATGACTGAGACAGTTCACAAAACTCGAACCAGGCTCAGGTTTGTCCTCAAGGCCCAGACCAGGGCCAAATAGAGCCCAATATCGCCCCCTTTTGTTTTTGTAATGAGCAGGTTACATAGCTCCTGTCTTAGATTATCCTCCGCATGGGAATCTTACCTGTCTTTGGATACCATGTGTCACTCTGGCTCAAGGGGCATGCTCCACGACCTGTCTTAGGTTGTCTCAGCACATCTGAGATCTTACCCGTCATTGGTCAAATGGAGAGCTGGGGAGGGTATCTCATATTCTGAGGGCCAATTGTATGTTAATCTTGGCTCTCAGGAAGCAAGCCTTTGATAATGAGCTTGGACCTGATGAAGCCTGATTGCCTTTATACACTGTTGGATGGATTGTGTATTAAGTAAACTTGGCCCCACTGTGAGAGGGAGAAAGAGAAGGAAGAAGGGACCAAGGAGGGGAAGTAGGTAGGACAGGAAGCCATGGAGGCCAGTTCACAGGGTGTTGTCTTGAAACTCTCTCTTCCTCTTCTCTAAGTCTTCCTGGATTGTGGAATTCCCCCATCAATCTTTTGCAGGATGTTCATTGTCATTGACAGGGGAATCTTCCATTCTTTTTATCTTGATAAACCTGTGAAGGAAACGGAAGGAGGGCTCTCAGGGCTGGAAATGTCCCTGGAGTGATTTAATATCATTATCCCCCTGTTGGGGCAAGTTATTTTATGTCTCTGGCTGGTATCCAGATTGGTCTTTTTTCATTTTGGGAGAATACGCAGCCAAACACTCTTCCAGCTGTCAAGAGCAGGTCTGGCTCTCTCCAAGCTCTAGTCAGTGGGTCTCTCTACCTGACCCAAATGGAGCTGTAGGAAACTGATGAAGATCAATGTATCATGTAGGAGTAGAGACTCCCCCTTTTGTTTTTGTAATTGAGCCTTAAGGACTTGGGTATAGCATTCTACAATAGCTTGTCCCCTGGAATTATATGGAATTCCTATTAAATGGGTATTTTTTCACATCCTTAAAAACTCTCAAAAGGCTTGACTTATAAAGCATGGGCCATTATCAGTTTTTATCTGATCAGGCAATCCAAGAATAGGACAACATTGGAGCATATGACTTATGGCATGTTTGGCTTTTTCTCCAGTATGTACAGAAGCCCAGCAGGCATAAGAAAAGGTTTCAACAGATACAAAAACATATTTAAGCTTTCCAAAAGAAGAATGATGAGTAACATCTATCTGCCATAAATGGTTGGATCAAAGTCCACAGGGGTTGTTCCCCAAAGCCTGGATAGGAGGCACCTGGAGGAAAGGTTAGCAAGACTTGCACATGCAGACAATCTTTTTAAGATCTTTGACTGGTATATGGGGGAACCTATAGCGGAGGCCCTTCCAGTTAGTATGGGTCAAGAGATAAAAGTGGGTGGCCTCTGAGATAGTGTGACATTGGAGTCCAGATGCCGCCTGGTCAGCCAGTCTGTTTCCCTTTGACAATAAGCCTGGGAGATTTTAGTGACTTCCGAGGTGTTGAATATAAATGGGATTTTGTCTTTGTCTAAGGAGGGTACATGCTTGAATCATCAAAGGGGATATTGGATTAGAATCTAGCCTAATATGGGCTTAGGCAAATTGGGCAATAAGTTAACTACAGATAAACTATCTGAAAACAAATTAAACACACCAAGGATGGAATCCAATGCCATCACTACAGCAAAGAGCTCTTTAAACTGGGCTAACCCCTCTATTCCATACACCTTAGAACTAACAGGTCCAGGTTTGTCATTTTCCCCAAAAGGGGGATAGACGACCACTGAGGATCCCAGTCGCCCACCATCAGTAAAGACCATGGGAGAATTAGGATCAGACTTAGATAAAAAGAGTCTGGGAGGCATCCACTCCAGCCTAGAAAACGAGCTCATTCATCTATGGGGAACAAAATGGCAGTCAGTCTCACCCAGGAAGACTTCGAGGGCTAGGGCTATATGCTCATTGTTTCTTTGTAGCCAAGTAACATCAACCATCCTGAAGGGAGTAACTATAGACTGAAGATCTGTTCCAAACAGTCGAATTGAAACATCTCTTCCCTTAATGATACAATGTTGGTTCTGTTCCCCCTGCTTTCGGCACTCCTGGTAAAAGGCCATCCATTTAAGGAACATGGGTGAGAGGAGAACAGCCTTGACCATTTCCTTCCAGTCTCTCGGGGTGAGGGCCTGGTGGGCAAAGCCCTCAAGGATGGTCTCTACCCAAGGTTAATGAGGGCCATCCTCTGCCACTGCTTTCTTCAGTTCCTTAAAGTCTTGGGCTTTCCAGGGATATCAAGCTGCTGCCAGGGTTAACATTGACCAGAAACAGGTGGGTAGTATCTCTCAAGCCAAATTCCCCCACTCCCGCATAGGGCTGTGATGCTGAAGGCAGCTGCTGAGGGGGAACCTGGAAGGAGTCACTTGGGGGGTCTGAGAAATGTAGTCTCGAAGGCAGGGCCCCACAGGAAGACTAATGGGCCCTGCTACAGGGAAAGGTGGTCTTGAAGGCAGGGCCCCACTGGAGGACCAGGGAGCCCTGCTACAGGGAAAGGTGGTCTCAAATGCAGGGCCTCACTGGAGGACCAGGGATCCCCGCTACAGGAATAGTAAAGGAACTCAAGGGGGGAGGGATTCTATCTGGAAAAGTACTGCCCCATAATTTATGGGTGTACACTCACCTGAAGACCTATTACCCATCAGCGAACTTCTGTCAGGAGGGAGGTGTCTCCTCATAGGGGGCACCAATTCTGCTGGGCAGGCTGTCTGCCAGGCAGAACTAGGCAAAAGAGGGATCTGTCCAGCTGAGCCTCTCTCTCAGGGCTGAGCGGGATGGTGAGTGTCGTGGCTCTATCTCCTGCCTCAGGAGAATAACCACCCCAAGCTGGGAGTCTGTCAAAACAGGAACTCATTTTATTGTATCAATCTTTTCTTTATAAAGGGTTGAGAGAGGAGGCGGAGTTTTCTGCTGAGGTGAGATGACATAGGGGGAGGGGAAAGTTGATGAAGGGTATGGGGTGACTAATGGAACCAACAGTTACTCTATGTCAACAGGAGCTAGGCAAAGGCAGGCTTAAGCAGGTTGTGCTGAGTCACTCCAGTACAGAAGTGACTGAGACAGTTTACAGAACTCGAGCCAGGCTCAGGTTTGTCCTTCAAGGCCCAAACCAGGGCCAAATAGAGCCCAATGTGAAATAACCTACATTCTCAATGGGAGATGCTGTGCATAACTTTCAGATTTTCAATGTTCACTAAACAAGTTAACTGGCAGTAAATGATTTTTGATGAAGTTTCTACATGGAAATAAATGACTGAAGTAAATTATAATACAGCTATTATTTATTTTAAGAACATATTTCTATAAGTATTCCTACTTATTTTTTTTTAAAGAAAAACAACTTTCAATGTGGAAGATACATTCCTTCATCTTATTTGGAGAATATCTACTGATATTTTGTAAGAATAAGAGGCATTTATACATTCTATATTTATATCCAATATACAGTTAAGCATACACTTAAGATCAAGATGTTTCATTCTGACTGTTGTTCACGATTACTAAAGTTTCCCGAATTCAGTGTGAAAGTGGAAGGAAAGACCAAGCACGCATTGTAGTGGTGATTTTGATAAATACCTCTGTGTGTGGCATGAACATACACCATTTTCTTATGGGTTAAGATTAGACACTCATTAAGAGCTTGACTGGTCCCAATTAGAATGCTAACAGATATGTAGCAAATTACAGAAAAATATTAAAATTTGTTTGCCTTCAATTACAATTATATTTGTATTTAAAAATAAGTTGGTCTTTTATAACCTAAATGTCTAGAATCAATTGTTTATTTGTGTAATAATGAAAAAGTAGTATAATATATAATGGTTTCTTAAAGAATGAGTTAAAATCATCTCAATAATTTTTTTTATGTTGGAAATAAACTTTATAAAATCCTTTGAATGCTATGTTTGCTCTTTAAGAACAATCTGACAAATGATACTATTTATATTTCCAAACATCAATTTGTGTTTACCATTTAGAATCACTTTTATGTTTTAAACATACTGAATACTTAAATGCTTAAAGTTTATTACTTTGGCTATATGTTTTTTCTTATTTTTTAAAGAAGATCTATCTAGATAGAAGAAAGATAGCGGATTTGAGATACTTGGCACTTGGCAGCATCCGTGAATCCAAACAGCATCAGGTACATGGCTACAGGGAGTGGGGAGCGACATATAAAGTCAGGAGTTCAGCAGCAGACAGAGATTAGGCAAATCCAGAAAAACAGAAGTTTAGATTTCTTGAAGAAATTTGACCCTAAGTTAGTATGCCATTGAAACTTTAAGTAAATTAAACAAACAAACAAACAAACAAACGTGGTTTACCAAGCTCTACAGGCACTTAAATGGCATTTTTCAAGATGTCGTTTAAGGCAGATATCTGAAATGTGCAGCTTACATGTGCACAACAAGCACATAGGGGAGAGAAGCACACCTTCTCCTCAGCGTGCACACTAGTGCTGTGGGATCACCTTAGGAGAGTCTTATGGTCAAGGAAAGAAGAAACCTGCATTCTTGTATCCTCAAGCTACAAAGGCCTCCTGGCTGAGTGACTAATAGGTCAATGACCCATTAGTACAGTGCCATTTGCAGGCCATGTTTCCAGGAAACTGGAAGATGATTACATTAGGAAAGGCAGCCTGACTTTGAGAAGAGGGAGATCGCCAGTGTGTGGATATGAGCAGGATAAGAAGAAGTCTCGTGTACCTAGGGGCATGAAGGATTCTGTCACTCCAGACACATAACTCTTTCTAAATTCTAAATTCTAATTTTTTGATAAAGTAATTTAAAATAAACTCAGTGGGAATCAAGAGACTGTTCACAAGGGTTAGAGAGAGAAAACATCAGGTAAGCTGGAGATCTTGATAACTGATGGAGGAGGGGAGGGGTATGATAAGGGGGGGAGGTTAGAAAGTTATTTCTATACACTGGCCAAGATGAAGTCAACTTCATCCCAGAAATGTAGGAGTAACCCAACATATGTAAACCAGTAGGTGTGATTCACTACATAAAAAGACTCAAGGGCAGGAACCACATAAATCATTACATGAATAAAAAGCCTTCAACAGTCCCCCCCCCCCCAAGTCTCATTATGGCACATGTCCTGGAGATTCTAGGGATACAGGGGTCATGTTGCAACATAATGTCTACCTACTAGACAACACAGGGTAGCAAGCCCAGAGCCAGGAATGGGTAGCTGCCTTTGGAATTGTTGGCCTGTGACGTCTTGGAGATCTCCAGACATTAAACACTGTTGCCAGTACTCTCAGTTACATGCCAGAATTTGGTAAGACCCTATTGTTGAAAACACTACACACTTGAATCAGAAGATGGATAAACTAAACTGGTACTGACCTGGAAGCTTCATCTCTACTGGCTAGCTTTCATAGTGCCAGAAGATGCTATCCAGACTGCTGGAGGAGAACATTAGTCATCAGTTTCATCCATTTGGGAACTGTGAGCTATAGTATTACAGGCTTGATAAGATATGCCCACTGTTGTAATAGTGGCTTGAACATCAGTGGAATAGCTAACCACTTTCTGATTGGATTTAAAATCCATTCATAAACGGGAACTCATACCTGTCAACATTATGGAGGTCAATAATCTGTGGCTAGTAAAGCCCTAGATAGAACCTACTCCTGTTATTCTCCTAAAGACTTACTATTATACCCATAGGCTAGTGTAGCTCTTAAATGTTATCAGAAAAACTGCTTTTTCCCAGCATATGATGATTAACAGAGAGAACCATCACTAATCAAGGTACAGAGAATACACAACTGCAGAATGTTCACCCCTAAATGACACATCTGTATCACATACCCTCATTCCAATGCTCAAGAGTTCATTGCAGAAGAGAGCAGAAAAGTTGTAAGAGCCAGAGACAATGTGGATAACATAATGTTTCTCAGGTACAGCATGGTTTTTGAACATAGGAACTTGCAGTATACATAAGGCTTGGGAAAGCTGAAGCCAGACCAAATCCCAGTATAGAGAGGGGAGATGGGCATGAAGTCTCACCCTTAACTGAAGAGCTCTTAGTAGGTGGTAGCTTCTAGGAGATGTAAATTCACTTGTCTTTGTGTGGCTCCTGGCAGGCCAATCCTACTCCGGCACACGACCATGCATTCAAGAGTATATGGGCAGCATAAGCTGGACTCAATGAATTTTTTTTTTTAATTACATAGTGTTAAGTGAGTTGGAGGAGTTGAGGGAGGGAAGTTAATATGGTGAAAATGCATTGTATAAAATTATTAAAGAACTGATAAATGAGGGAAAGAGAGCAGATGAGCATGTTGCTACATACCTGTAATCCTAGCACTGGTGAGGGGAAGAGGAGATAAGATGATCCTTGTGGTGTGTTGGCTAGATAGTCTAGCAGAATTGACTCTTTCTAATAAACAAACAACAAATAGATGGAACATGATTGAGACCCAGCATTGATTTCTGACCTTAACATGTGCATTTGCACCCTGCCCCCAGATCCCAGACTACTCTTCTTTTAGGGTGACATGAGTCTTGGGCATGAAAAAGCATTCTACCTTTTCAGGCCAACCAAGGAGAACGTATTTAACCTTAGCATTATTTGGGTTAGCATGAGGATTTTTGTGTATCACCTAGAATTCAGCATTCACATTATGTTCCTTCTTTCTCTGGCTCTTAAATTCTTTTAATCCTTTATTCTGCAGTGTTCTCTGAGCCTTGGAGGGGCTGTTATAGATGTCCAATTTGTGGTCAAACCTTAAACTGTCACTTATCGTCAGCACTTTGATCAGTCTCTGCATCACTGTCACCCACTTAAAGAGGAAGTTCCTCTGACCAAGTTGACATGAGTGCTAATCTGTGGTCATAGGAAGATCACATGATGAAAGCATATCCTCCTAGGGAAACAGCAGCTATAGCTTCCCATCAAGGGCCTATGACCTCTCCAGCAACAGATTTTTGACCAGTACCAGATATGAACTCTCTCCTGTGGAATAGGCCTTAACTCTAGTCAGAGAGTGGTTGGCTACTCCCATGATGAATTTGTCACTGTTGCACTTATGAGTCCATCTTGTCTAGCTGGTCAGTATCACACCACACAACACTGTACCTAAGACAATTCTCCCTCTGCAGTATGCCAAGTACCTTCTGACATGATGAGGGCTGGCTGACAGCAGGAAACTTCCAGCCTGGTTCCAATTTGGCTTCTCTGTGTCCTGCAGCCAGAACATTCAGTAACATCAGCAATTGGGTCTTATGCAGTTCTGCTAGGCGATCAACAGCAGTAGCAATCATTGTCTATATTTTTCGGGGGACTTTAGAGGACTCTCGGCCCAACAACTCATAGGAAGGTACTTCACTCCTAGTAGTGGTATTCTATTAATATGCAATGACTTCTGGACACAGTTTTTAATCCTTTCCTACAAGATACCTCTGGGTTTTTGTTTCTTAGTTTGGTTTTTGGTTTAATTTTTAAGTAGCTTCAATATTATATGGTTTCCTTATCACTTTAAAAATAATATATCACTAGTTTTGGTTGATCTTACTCCAAACCCCTTATCTTCCCTCATCCTCTATTATAATCTTCTTGCTCCAATTCTTTTTTTTCCCCTGAATTTGAATATCTAGTTTGTTTTATAACTGTTGCTATTAGTGCTATCTGCATTTTCCCCTCTAATCTGTATGGGAGATTGAGATCCCAAGAGAAAACGGCCCACTAAGAAAACACCTATATAAAAGTTAATGTATTTATAAGTTAGAAACAGCATTTCTACATGGCGTTTCCTGAAGTCTACAACTTTTAAATAGCTAGTCCAATGATAATGTAATGACTCAAGTGTTAGACAAAGCATTAAAAATTAAGAAAAATGAGCAATGTTTAAAGAAGAATTCTAATAAATGAAGAAAGGAAGTTAGTGCAAAATATGTATGAGAAATCCAGCAAAGACAGGCATTCTAAAAAACGAATACATTTAAATAAATAAATCAATAAAAAGGGCAGCAACAATAATAACCAAATAGAATGCTTAAGAATGAAAAGCTCTATAAATCAACTAAAGCCTTCAGCAGAAGGCCAATGAGATGGCTCAGCAGGTAAAGGCACTTGGCACTTGAGTTCTAGTCCTAGAACCTAAATGGGGACGAGAGAGCTGATTCCCACAAATTGTCCTCCAAACTCCACACCTATGTTCCAGCATGCATTCCCCAAGCCTTCTCCCAATAAATGTAAAAGAATCTTAAAAATTTCAGCAGCAGATATTACCAGTAGATTAGACCAAGCAAAGATTGACTACTAAAGACAGTCATTTAGTAATAAAGAACAACAAAAACAGCAACCATGAATACAACTTTCAGGAATTCTTAGGGACATGAAACCTCACTAGGTAAAATCAGTTAAAATATAAACTGAAAGCTTATAAGACCTATTGCATGAAATTGTAGAAGAAAATTCCTGAAATAATAGGGAAAAATGTGGATATTTAAATATAAAAGGTATTTAGCATTGAAATAGAAATGACAAAAAAGGAAATCCAGGTCACAGAGTTAAAAAATGCTGTAGGTCCTAGAAAGAGCCTTGCAAACTTGAAAAGAGACGAGCCTGTTTCCAAAGTTACAAGTTTTATTGGACCTCTCAGCAGAAACCCCCAAAGTAGGACACAGAAGACATTTCAAGTCATGAGAGTAAATACCGGACAACCAAAGTTGTTCAAATAATATCCAATAAAGTTATCTTTTTAAAATCAATGGAGAAATAAAGACCTCCCAAGATAAGCACAGACTAATGCAATTCATGAACATAAAGTAAGTATTGATGAAAATATTGAAGCAAATCCTAAATATAGAGGAGGAAGAGTCATAGAAACTATTTCAAGAAGGAAATTTCATGACTAGTTGAGTAGATGAGCTTTAGGAAAGAAACAAACACATTCAGCCCAGTAAGCCAGAAAGCTAAAAATGCACAAACGAGAAAGGAACACAGTATTTGAATGAAAAAGATGTACTTATGTCAGCTTATTTTCTTCAATAATGGTAAATAAATGGTTTTCAATGTCCAACCCAAAGATACAGATAGGATTATAAAAACCATATCCAACTGGTTTTCAAGAAGGCAGAGGGTGGGGGAGAAGTGGGGGGTGGGGTGATAGCAACCAAAACTAACGGTGTATTATTTTTTAAAGTCATAAGGAAATCAGATAGTAGGTAAGCTAACTAAAACCTCACAGTGGCTCTCTGGGCTATCATACTTTCATAGGTATGTTGAAACTCAGGTGATGTTCGCTCCAGGCACTGTGGCCAGATGACTGTTCTTTGTACCCTTTTATTACCCAAGTTGAGTCTTAATGTGAGCTCTTCGCATGCCACTGTCCAGCCCGCACCATCTCCACTATTGCCTTCATAAGTGCCTTTCTCCTTCAAGCTGTGTCAAGTGAATTCCAGGCTTCCTGGAATTTCTTATCAATTGCCCAGTATAGTTTAGTTTATAATAATAAGTTTCTGTTAGTAACTTCTTAATAAGTGTGTTGTAGCTTTTCTCTTACCCAGCTAGCTCCCAAATAATTGAGACTGGACCACTATATTTATTTATCAAGCTATAAGGGCACAATAACTGAGCAGTTATTACTCTTTTTTAATTTTCTATGCTAATCTGGCTACCTCCCTGAGATACTTGGCATTTTATGGTTTTCTCTGTTCTAGAAACCATTTTATGGTTTTCTAATGTGCTTTCTCCAACCTCTCTCTGTGGCTGAATTTCCTATTTCCTCTCTCTCCCTGCCCCTCCCCTGGCTGGCAGGAAGTCCAGCCCTAGTCTTTCCATTGCTCAGTCATTAGCTGTTAAGCTGTCTTTATGGACACATCAGGGAACAGTTGGGGAGCTTGTGTTTATGCATGACTGAGACAGGAGATTCTTTGAATAAGGATTGCAACCACATATAGGAGCACAGAAACCAGCATTTGAATAATTTACACAGTGCCCACTAACACTCTGCCTACAGGTTCCATCCTAAGATGATACCCAATCATAGCCCTCTGAACTATGAGAAATGAAAAAAAAAAAAAAAGAATCACCTCTTCACTGCTGACCCATCACACAGAAAGAGTCACTGAGTCACAGCCTGTGTGAGAACCAAGCACTTGTCCTGTGTGCAGGACTGGCAGTGTTTATATATTCTTTGAGGTGGAGGTGAGGGACCAGTGAATTCAGGGGCTTCCTAATGCCTTTGATTGTTTACTTCTTGAGCTTAATGAGCTAAAGCCTGTTGTTTCATCTCTCTGTAAACATCCTGTGTCTTATCTCCTCC
>JADRCC010568330.1:0-16243 GCA_019843855.1 Hylomyscus alleni
TTTTTTTTTTTTTTTTAGTTAAATTATTTGAAGTGAGAAGCCCACTCTTAATCTGGATCACTTGAGCTTCGAAGACACACCTTTACTCCAGATTTTCTGGGGCAGGAAAATCCACCTTTAATCTGAGCCACAGTCAACCTAATAATGGACACGGGAGAAGGAAGCTCCCTCTCTTTGCCTGCTTGTTCTCACTCTTTTTTTTTTGGTTTTTCTAGACAGGGTTTCTCTGTGTAACCCTGACTGTCCTGGAACTCACTCTGTAGACCAGGCTGGCCTCGAACTCATAGATCCACCTGCCTCTGCCTCCCAAGTGCTGGGATTAAAGGCATGTGCCACCACCGCCTGGCTTGTTCTCACTCTTGCTGGCAAGTCTATTCCTTCCCTGACATTAGAGCCTACTTCTTCAGGATTCTGGTGTGCACTGAAGACCAGATAAGACATCCAACCTTGTGAACTGAACAATTACTGGATTCTCAGACCTTCCATTTGTAGATGGCCATTGATGGACTAGCTAGATCACAGTTTATAAGCCATTCTAATATATCCCTTTTCTACTGCTATATGTGTAGAAGGAAAAACATATGATAGATAGATAGATAGATAGATAGATAGATGACAAGATTTTCTTTCTGCAATTTTTGTTCCTTTAGAGAACCCCTACTACAGATTTTCAGTACCAGAAGTGGTTCTAGAACAAAAGTAAATAGATAAATTTGTTTATTTGTTATTTTGTTATTTTTTTTTTTTTGAGACAAGGATAAACACTGGCTGTCCTAAAACCTGATCTGTAGACCAGGGTGGCCTCAAACTCAGAGATCAACCTACCTGTATAAGGACAGCATAAACCCCATTTGTCTCCATTTAAGGACCAGGTCTGATGATGATGATGATGATGATGATGATGATTATTATTATTATTATTATTATTATTATTATTATTTTAATGTATGTGAGTACACCTTAGCTGTCTTCAGACACACCAGAAGAGGGCAGGAGATTCCATTACAGATGGTTGTGAGCCACCATGTGGTTACTGGGAATTGAACTCGGGACCACTGGAAGAGCAGTCAGTGCTCTTAACCCACTGAGCCATCTCTCCAGGCCCAGGTCTGATTATTTTAAAAGGCCATAAGACACCAGCTCCAGGGATAGATCATAACATCTAGAACAAGATCATAAAACCTCCTCCCAACGAACAGCCTGGGGATAATAACAAAAATGGGGGCACAAGCCTTTAATCCCAGCACTTGGGAGGCAGAGGCAGGCGGATTTCTGAGTCCGAGGCCAGCCTGGGCAATCCAGAAAAACCCTGTTTCAGGGAAAAAAAAAGGGGGGGAAATATCTTATCTCAGAAAGGTCCATCTGTGCTGGGCAGCCCTATCTCATTCTGTGGTTAAATGTTCATGATGTAGGATTGCAGACCTCTGAACAACTGTGACACACACACACACCCCAGCACCTACCAATGAAATTTTAGATTATCTAATCCTTCTAGAGAGTACCCTGGTTCCTTATAAGAAATCCTGTGTGCCTTTGTCTGGGGTCGACATTTTAGAGAATGGTTGACCCCCTGCATGATGGATGTTTCTGCAGAATAAACGCTCTTTGTTTTTGCATACTATTTGAGTTAAGAGTCTTCCTTCAGTAACTTTTGGATTCTTTTTACACCTGTGCCTCTGGAGTGATGGGATGAAATATCCACCACCTCACAGCTGGCTTCAAGGATTGATTGAATTTTTCTTTTTTTCTTTCTTTTTTTTTTTTTTTGTTTTTTGGTTTTTGGTTTTTGGTTTTTGGTTTTTTCGAGACAGGGTTTCTCTGTGTAGTCCTGGCTGTCCTGGAACTCACTCTGTAGACCAGACTGGCCTCGAACTCAGAAATCTGCCTGCCTCTGCCTCCCAAGTGCTGAGATTAAAGGCGAGTGCCACCACTGCCTGGGAAGGATTGCATTTTTAACATCTGAATCCCACTTTCCAGTTTGACAATCCCCACACTTCCTGAAGCCTCTCCAATTGCTGAGGCCTCTCCTGGAGGCTCAGAGACTGTTCTAAACTCATGGGGTTAACTCTATTTCAAACTTAAGGAGATTAATGCGTTTGATTACCCTTAGTCACCAAGTATGAGAGGCAAGAGATTTGGTGACTCTGTATAAAAAAAACTTTTGACAATTCATGGAAAAAATAAGAAAAGTGGTGATACCAGTTAGCTGCTCTTACCATCTCTGGATAAACTGACAAAGGGTAAGAATGAGCTCTGTGATAAAACTAACCAACTTTTAGCATCTTGGGGTACAGTGAAGGGTAACAATGAACTTAGTGATAAAACAGATGTGCGAGAACAGTCTAAGAGTTTTCAAGTGTGCCCTGGAAGAGAATCTTCCCTCTGGCAACCACAGAGCTCAAGTTGTAGAAAATTAAACTGAAGCCCTCATTATTAAGTTGGCTAAGTTACAGTGAAAACTCAAGCCCCAGCCTTGGAGGGTGTCAGCAGTTAAAGTAAGGGCATTAACTGATAAAGAATGAGATCCTGTCACACGGGATGGATATGTGTGTGAAGACCCTATTGAAGCTGAGAACTACGAACCTTCCTATTCTCAAGGGTTCATCTCACCTGAGGAAGGAGTCTCTGTATCCTCAGCAGATTTACTCTCACCACACACACACACACACACACACACACACACACACACACACACACACACTGAAAACTGCCCTTTTCATCTTTGACTGAGGAAATCAATCCTCCATTGTCTGCTAAACCAGCAGCGACTTTCCCTGAAAGAGATGCCAAGCAAGACAATACTGATGTGCCCCAGGGCCCACAGATAGTTGCCTCTAGATCTGTAACCAGACTAAAGGCTGAGCAGAATCCCAAGGTGGTATCTTAGAATTTTACTGCTGTGAACAGACATCACGACCAAGGTAACTCTTATAAAGACAACATTTAATTGGGGCTGGCTTACAGGTTCAGAGGTTCAGTCCATTATCATCAAGGCAGAAGCATGGCGGCGACCAGGCAGGCAAAGTGAAAGAGGAGCTGAGAGTTCTACATCTTCATCTGAAGGCTGCGAGAAGAGGACTGGCTTCCAGGGAGCTAGGATGAGGGTCTTAAAGCCCATGCACGCCTACAGTGACACACTTCTTCCAACAAGGCCACACCTCCTAATAGTGCTACTCTCTGGACCAAGAATATTCAAACCGTCACAGTTAGAGTTAAATTGATGAGGAGGCAAGCTATACTACTAAAGAGCTTAATGAGTTAGCTAATTTATTCAAGCAGAAGTCTGAGGAATATGTGTTTGAATGGATAGTAAGGGTTTAAGATAATAGTGGAAGGAAAGTAAAACAGAATCGAGCCTGAGTTTATTGATTTGAACCCACTGAATGAAGATTCTGTACTGGCCAGTTTTGTGTGTCCCTGGGCTGGTGGTCCTGGGTTCTATAAGCAAGCTGAGTAAGCCAGGGGAGCAAGCCAGTAAGCAGCACCCCTCCATGGCCTCTGCATCAGCTCCTGCCTCCTAGTTCCTGCCCTGTGTGAGTTCCTATCCTGACTTCCCTTGCTGATGAACAGTGATGTGGAAGTGTAAGTTGAAGAAACCCTTTCCTCCCCAGCTTGCTTCTTGGTCATGATGTTTTGTGCAGGAATAGAAACCCTAACTAGACAGTATGGAAGTTTGCACAGTAAAAATGGGTGTCAAAAGTTGGTTTGAGCAGGGCGGTGATGGTGCATGCCTTTAATCCCAGCACTTAGGAGGCAGAGGCAGGATGATCTATGAGTTTGAGGCCAGCCAGGTCTATAGAGTAAGTTCCAGGACAGCCAGGGCTATACAGAGAAACCCTGTCTCAAAAACAAACAAACAAACAAACAAAAAAAAAAAACACCAAAAAAAAAAAAAAAAAAAAGGTTGGTTTGAATGGTTGGCTGAAGCGCTTGTCAAAAAAGATGCCTAATAACTTTTGGCTTAGTGTTGATGAAGGAATTTTCAGGCTCTGGGAAGTCGAAATGCTAGAGTGGGTACACTGTGTAAAACCTAATCCTCCACAATGGGAAGTCCCAGAAGACATGCCCTTCACTAATCGTTTAAGAGGTAAAATAATTCAAGAGACACCATCACATCTGAAGAGCTTTGTCAGACCGTAGGGTTCTTTAAAAGTGCTGCTTCTCAACTGGGTGAACTGAATGCAATGGGTTTGACTGGGCCCCAGAATCCAAGAGGCAAGATGGTAGCACTGAATTACCAAAGGCAAGGTGATGAGAGTTTATTGTAATGGGACACATAGACAACACGATGCTCATAATGGCCTAACCCATCATGGTTCAGCACAGGCAAAATGATTTTTTTTTTCAAGATTTATGTCATCTATTTTATGTGTATGAGTACACTGTAGCTGTACAGATGGCCGGCCGTGAGCCATCATCATGTGTGTGGCTGCTGGGAATTGTGTCTGAGCCAGCCAACAAGAGTAAGGGTGAAGTAGAGAGGGCGACTGAATGAGAACGAGAGGACCACGGCTCTGCTGCCAAATGGCAAAAAGCCTTCAATGTAAGAAATCCTTTATAGTAAAGCACAGTGAGGCTAAAAATAGAATCTAACAACAATCGTGTAGCACAATTTCTTAGTATTTTCTCATGGCAGGAACATGCTCAGTTCCTCATTATCTTACAGTAAATATTTTCCCCATGCCCAGGTGCATGAGGTTAGCTTCCTTGACCCTTGCACGCACAGCTCTCAAGAGCCTTGAATTTCTTCCAAAACATCTTGGGTTCATCGAACGGTTATGTCTTCAGCTGCAGGGAGATTATCAGAAAGTGTCTCCTCCTTGCTTTTCAGCAGAGGAGCTACCCCTAAATCTTCCCCTTATGCTAAAGAACATTCCCACAGAAGTTGAAACTCAGGACCTCTGCTGGCCCGTTCATCACTCTGGCCACGATTGCTCCTGCGTAATTCACTGTAGCTGTCTCCAGATGTACCAGAAGAGGGTGTCAGATCTCATTCCGGGTGGTTGTGAGCCACCATATGGTTGTTGGGATCTGAACTCATGACCTTCGGAAGAGCAGTCAGTGCTCTTACCCACTGAGCCATCTCGCCAGCCCGGCAAAATGATTTTTATGGTTGCATAACTCATACGTATTTTGGGGTATTAGCTAATCAATCATAGTTTTCCAGGCATGAAATAGATGAGAAGCCTATTGCATTTTTGTTTAATCTATTTAAGTGGAAAGTTCTCAAATGAAAGAAAAGCTACCTTAGATTATGGCAAAAGAGAATTTCAGCCCATGAACCAACTTGCAGACTGGACCAAATTTATAGACCCAGAAACCTTTGAATGAAGGGACAGCCAGGTTCCCCTGAGGAAGAACCTTGGGAAAATACCTGAAAGTTAGCTTTTCTCTAGTCTCAACCTTTGAATCTCAAACCCTTTGGGGTTTGCATATCAGATATCCTGCATATCAGATATTTATATTATGATTCATAAGAGTAGTAAGATTACGGTTAAGAAGTAGTACCACAATATTTAATTGTTGGGGATCAGCACACCATGAAGAACCATAATAAAGGGTGGCAGCATCGGGAAGGCTGAGAACCTTTGCTCCAGTCCTTCCCCGGAAGGACCTATGGCCTTTTACAAAGGTAACTGTACAGAGGAAGGGAAACAGCTAGACTTTCTGGACTCTATTAAATACGAGTTCTGAATTAATGCTGTTCTGGGAGATCCCAAATAACATTGTGGCCCTGCAGTTAAAAGTTAGGACTTATGGAGATGATTAGTAACAGTTTTGGCTGAAGCCCAACTGACAGTAGGTCCAGTAGGTCCTCAAATCATCCTGTAGTTATTTTCCCAGTCCCAGAATGTGTAATTGGGATAGATAGAAGTTGTAAGAACTCTCACATTGGTTTCCTGGCCCTTGATGTGAGTGTGATTATAAATGGAAAGGCTAAATGGAAGCTTTTAGATATGTTGCCTCTGCCAGAGAAAATAGTGAATTAAAAATGATATTGCCCAGTCTGTCTGGCCTGGTGTCCTGAGTGGACCTTGGGCACAAGCTCTGCAGCCAGTCCCACAACACCCAGAGGAAGCTCCACTACCAGGGAGGCAGAGGCAGGCAGATTTCTGAATTCAAGGCCAGCCTGGTCTACAGAGTGAGTCCAGGACAGCCAGAGCTACACAGAGAAACCCTGCCTCGAAAAATCAAAAAAAAAACAAACAAACAAAAAAACAAAACAAAACAAAAAAAAACCCCTAGGTTACTTGGCATCATCAGAACCCAATTCTCCCCCCAACATAGTAAGTCCTGGACACACCATCACACCGGAAACACAAGATTGAGATCTAAAGTCACTTATCATGATGATGATGCAGGACCTTAAGAAAGACATAAATAGCACCCTCAAAGAAATACAGGAGAACACAGGTAAACAGCTAGAAGCTCTTAAAGAGGAAACACAAAAATCCCTTAAAGAACTACAGGAAAACACAATCAAGCAGGTAAAGGAAATAAGCAAAACCATCCAGAATCTAAAAATGGAAATAGAAGCAATAAAGAAATCAGAAAGAGAGACAACTCTGGAGATACAAAACCTAGGAAAGAAATCAGGAGTCATAGATGCAAGCATCACCAACAGAATACAAGAGATAGAAGAGAGAATCTCAGGGGCAGAAGATACCATAGAAAACACTGACACAAGAGTCAAAGAAAATGCAAAAAGCAAAAAGCTCCTAACCCAAAACATCCATGAAACCCAGGACACAATGAGAAGACCAAACCTAAGGATAATAGGTATAGAAGAGAGTGAAGAATCCAAAACTAATGGGCCAGTAAATATCTTCAACAAAATTATAGAAGAAAACTTCCCTAACCTAAAGAAAGAGATGCCCATGAACATACAAGAAGCCTACAGAACTCAAATAGACTGGACCAGAAAAGAAATTCCTCCTGTTACATAATAATCAAAACACCAAATGCACTAAACAAAGAAAGAATTTTAAAAGCCGTAAGGGAAAAAAAGGCAGGTAACATATAAAGGCAGGTCTATCAGAATTACACGAGACTTCTCACCAGAGACTATGAAAGCTAGAAGATCCTGGGCAGATGTCATACAGATCCTACAAGAACACAAATGCTGGCCCAGGTTACTATACCCAGCAAAACTCTCAATTACCATAGATAGAGCATAGATGGAGAAAACAAGATATTCCATGACAAAACAAAATTTACACAATATCTTTCCAGCTCTACAAAGGATAATAGATGGAAAACATCATGATAAGGAGCAAAACTACACCCTAGAAGAAGCAAGAAAGTAATCTTTCAACAAACCCACACAAATCTAATTCTACCTCTTACAACAAAAACAACAGGAAGTGACAATTACTTTTTCTTAATATCTTAATATGAAAATTAATATTACTTGGGAGGCAGAGGCAGGTGGATTTCTGAGTTCCAGGCCAGCCTGGTCTACAGAGTGAGTTCCGGGACAGCCAGGGCTATACAAAGAAACCCTGTCTCAAAAAACCAAAAAAAAAAAAGAAAAAAGAAAAAAGAAAATTAATATTACCAACATATCGTAAGTGATTAAAATCCAAAAAGATGAGGAATTAGAAATTTGTTGATTGTCATCCAATCGTCTTTCTAATTTGGTAATTGGAGAAATAGGTCCAAAATTGTACAATCTCTATATATTTTCAGCTTGTTTGTAACAGTGTCTTGCTGTGGACAACATAAGGGTCTTGTTTTTAAATGTTAACAAATTCAGACAAATTGAAATCATGTAACTTTTCTCATCATAAGGCAATAAAAGTTAAAAAAAAAAAATGGTATTGCATCCATGGAGGAATTGCAGGAATATAGTGCCACCATCAAGGACTTGAAAGATGCAGGTGTGGCTTGGTTCCCACCACATCTACCTTTAATTCTTCTAACTGGCTGGTGAGGAAGACAGACTGATTGTGGAGAATGACAGTTGACTATTGAAAACTCAGTCAAGGAGTGGCATTAATTGAAGCTGCTGTACCAGATGGTATTCTCACATGAGCAGATTAACACATCTCCTGGTACGTAGTGTGCAGCTAATTCTTTAGCAAATCCCCTTTCCTTGGTACCTGTCTGTAAGGACCACCAGAAGCAACTGACTTTCAGTTGGCAAGGCCAACTGTCTATCTTTACAGTTTTACTTCAGAGATATATTAACTCTCCAGCACTGTGTCATAACTTAAGTTAGAAGGGATCTTGATAGTCTGTCTCTCCCACAAAACACCACATTGATATTGGTCCACTATATTGATAACATTAGGCTAATTGGACCAAGTGAGCCAGAGATAAAACAACCACTTTGGACTTGTTAGTAATACCTATGCATATTAGAGGATGGTGTGACAGTTTAAATATGCTGGGCCCATGGGAATGGCATTATTAGGAGGTGTGGCCTTGTTGATGTAGGTGTGGCCTTGATGGAGGAAGTGCCCCCATAGCTGTGAGGTCCTACGCTCAATCTCCACCCTATGTGGAAGAGAGAACCTCCTTCTGGCTATCTGTGAAAGACAATGTCCTGCTGCTTCCTTTGGATGAAGATGTAGACTCTCAGCTCCTTTAGCACAATGTCTCCCTAGACGCTGCCGGGCTTTCCCCCATGATAATACTGGACTGAACCTCTGAAACTGTAAGCCAGCCCCCCTGAAATGTTTTCTTTTATAAAGAGTTTATATTTGTCATGGTGTCTCTTCACAGCAATAAAACCCTAACTTAGAAAAGATGGGCAATAAAACCAATCAAACTTCAAGAGCCTTCTACCTCAGTGAAATTACTAGCAGTGCAGTAGAGGGACGGAAGACATTCAGAGACATTCCTCCCAAGGTGAAGATTAAGTTATTGTGTCTAGCCCCTCCCACTAGCAAGAAAGAAGCATGTTTAGTAGCATTTTTGGTTTCTGGAAGCAGCACATTCCTCACTTGGGTGTTTTACACCAACCCATACACCAAGTGACTCAGAAAGTGTCAACTTTGAGTGAGGTCAGGAATAGGAAAAAGATCAACATGTCCAGGCTGCTATGCAGGCATTTCTACCACTTGGGCAGTATGATCCAACAGACCCAATGGCACAGGGATAATGTCAGCAGGCTCCAAAGGTGAATTTTGAAGCAAGGCTCTACCATCATTTGTAGACAACCATTCTCCCTTTGAGAGATAGCTATCGGCCTACTTCTGGGCCTCAGTGGAAACTGAATGTTTGACAATGGGTCATTAAGTTACCACTTAACCAGAGCTGTTCATCGTGAGCTAGGTGTTATCTGACTCAAGTCATAAGGAGAGCAGTCACGGTAGCAATCTATTATCAAATGGAAATGGTATGTATGTGCCTGGGCCCGTGCCGGACCTGAAGGCACAACCAAGTTGCATGAAGAAGTTGCCCAGAGACCTATGGTTTCTACTCCTAGTATAAAGCAGTGTACTGATAAATATGCATCTATAGACTCAGGGTTGTGACCTATGACTGATTGATTGAGGAAGAGAAGACTAGAACCTCATTTACTGATGGTTCTGCACATTATACAGGCAGATGTGGACAGCTGCCCCGTCACAACCCCTATCTGGAACAACCCTGAAAGATACTGGTAAAGGGGAAATTTCATAGTGGGCAGACCTTCAGGCAGTACACATAATCATACATTTTATTTTGAAGGAGAAATGTCCAGATTGTGATTATTCATTGACTCATAGGTTGTAGTCAATGAATTGGCTGATGGTCATGAACTTGGAAAGGACATGATTAGAAAATGGATGAGAAAGGCATCTGGGGTAGATCTCTCCAATTGGGTGAAAAGATGTAAGGATTCTTATTTCCCCTGTCCATAAATATTCATCAAAAGGAAACCTCAGCTGAGGAGAAGTTCAGTAATCAAGTAGACAGAATGACCTGGTTGAAGCACAGACAACCTCTTTCCCCAGCCATTCCTATCATTGCCCAGTGGACCCAGGAACAAAGAAGTCATGGTGACAGAAATGAGGGTTATTCATTGGCTGAACAATACTTCACTCATGGAGGCTGACCTTGCTAGAGCTGCTGATGAGTGCCAGATCTGCCAACAAGCCGAGACCAACAATGAGCCCCAGATATGGCACCATTCCCCATAGTGACCAGCCTGTGACCTGGTGGCAGGATGACTGCATTGGACCACTTCCTCCACCGAAAGGGCAATGCATTGTCCTTACTGGAGTAGATACTTGTTCTGGTTATAGATTTGCCTTTCCTGCATGTAATGCTTCTGCCAAAACCATCATTCATGAACTTACAGAATGTTTTATCCATCGTTATGGTATTCCACACAGTTTTGCTTCTGACCAAGGAACTCACTTCACTGTCAGAGAAGTGAAACAGTGGGCTCACAATCATGGGGTCTGGTCTTACCATGTTCCCCAGCATCTTTGAGGCAGCAAACATGAAAGAAAGATGGAATGGCCTTTTGAAGACACAGTTACAGTGTCCTTTAGGTGGCAGCAGCAGGGAGGGTTGGGGCAAAGTTCTCTAGAAGACAGTATAAGCTTTGAATCAACATCTTATATATGATATGGTTTCTCCAATAGTCCAGGATTCAAAGGGTGGAAAATGGAATAGTTCACTGTCAACTCTCTTTAGTTACTAGGAAACATTTTTTGGCTTTCTGTTCTGCTGGCCTAGATGTTTTGGTTCCAGAGCTGGGAATCCTCCTTCCAGGAGCCATAGCAAATATTCCATTGAACTAGAAGCTCAGACTTTTCCCTGACTACTTTGGACTTCTGCTGCCCTTAAGCCAATAGGCTAAGAAAGGAGTAAGAGTATTAGGAGGGGTGGTTGATCCAGATTACCACAGGGGGGATTGGATTGCTTCTCCCACAATAGAGGTAAGAAGGATTATGTCAGATCCACTAGGGCAGCTCTTGGTGCTACCATGTCCTAGGATTAAAGCCTACGGGGAAATTAACCCAGGTAGGATGACAAAAGGCACAGACCTTTCAGAAATGAAGGTATGGGTCACTCCACTAGGAAGAGAGACAAGACCTGCTGAGGGGCTGGGGGGAGAAAAAGGGCAGAATGGTTATAGAGGAAGGTAGTTGTAGATAGCAGCTAAGATTAGGTAATCAGCAGAAGAAAAGGAGGATTGTAATTGATTTGAGTGTTTCTGTTGTATTTTGTTAAGAATGAGTTTGTACAATATTTGTGTTTTCTTTTCTCAATTACTTTTATCATATGATGTAACATCAATTAAGCATAGTTATGACCTGGTTAAATGTATAAGGTATTTGCAATTGTACATGAAATAGTTATATTATGTTTAGGTGTTACTGTGTCCTGGTTATTGTTTTCTTTTCTTTTTAAGAATTATTTATTTATTATATGTACGTACACTGTAGCTATCTTCAGATATCCCAGAAGAGGGCATCAGATCTCATTACAGATGGCTGTGAGCCACCATGTGGTTGATGGGATTTGAACTCACGACCTTCAGTAGAGCAGTCGGCGCTCTTAACCACTGAGCCATCCCTCCAGCCTCTGGTTATTGTTTTCATTTGGAAATTAGTTGACTAGGAGTGAGTTTATGATGATTATTCTTGGTTGTCAACTTCATCTGAAATAACTTAAAGCTCAAAAATGGAGAACACACCTGTGAGGGATTTCTGCTTAATTTGAAGTGGGAAGATTTGCCTCTAATTCAGATCTTTGAGGTAGGAAGACACACCTTCCATTCAGCTCTTTAACAAAGACCTAATCTGGTCCACACTTTCTGCTGCAGCCTAAGGACACAGGAGAAGGAAGCCTTTGCTCTTTTCCTGCTTGCTAGCAAGTCTATTCCTTTACTGGCATTAGAGCCAGGACTCCAGTGTACACGGAAAAGCAATGGAGACATCCAGCCTTAGAGTCTGAGCAACAACTGGATTCTAGAGCTTTCCGTTCATAGGCAGCCATTGTTGGATTAGCTGGACTTCAGCCTGCAAGCCATTCTAATCAATCACCTTTCTATATAGATTCATCCTATAAGTTGTTAGTCTAGAGAACCCTGACTGATACAAGGAGTATTCTCGAAGAAATCTGAATGCATTCAACTTTTTGGATATTTGTGTGGGGGTGGGTTTTTTGTTTTTGTTTTGTTTTGTTTTTTGATGGTGCCACAGGTTAAGCACTAGAAAAGTGCTCTATCACTGTGAGAAACGACACCTGGTTGGCAGACAGGTAGGGAGCTGGCCCTGGGAAGGCAGTATAAAGGTGGTAAAATTTCAAAACAGCAGGCTTCTTCCTCACCATCCAGATTTGAGATAAGAACCTAGCAATTTAAAACAAAAGCCCAGTAGGCTTCCATCTCCCATCCGCAGGCTCCCTGCTGAGAGACTGGCTCAACTGGTTCAAGGCAGGATCAGGATTGGTTACACCGCGGATGTGGGCTCATTAACCATCCCCACCCCCTCCCGTCTATGTGTCTGCTGTTGAGTGTGTGTGTGGTTTCCTCAATCCCAAGAGCTGCCTTTCTTCAATAGCTGATTCTGTCTGCTGCCGTCTCTGGTATTTGTTGAGATTTTTGTGATGCTGGCTGTTATGCTCCGAACTTTTCCTGTCTTTCAATTCTTTAACTGGCAGAGAAAATGAACCAATCAAGACCTCTTGACTGTATCAACTGAACTACACTGCCTACCTCAGAATATTTAACTTTGCTTGAGGGTCAGCTTGAAACTTTTTTTTTTTTTTCGAGACAGGGTTTCTCTGTGTAGCCCTGGCTGTCCTGGAACTCACTCTGTAGACCAGGCTGGCCTCGAACTCAGAAATCCGCCTGCCTCTGCCTCCCAAGTGCTGGGATTAAAGGCATGTGCCACCCACCACTGCCTGGCTGATAGATCATTCTTAAGTTTTGTTTTCATTTTATTTTATGTTTGGGTGTTTAGCCTGCGTGTATGCACACCATGTGTACTCAGTGCCTGAGGAAACCAGACTCCTTGAAACTCAAGTTCCAGGTTGGGAATCATCATGTGGGTGCTGTAATTGAACCCAGGACCAATGGAAAAGCAGCCACTGCTCTTTGCTGCTGACTCCATGTCTCCAGACCCTCAGTTACTGTTGAACGAATGAAAACAGTCGACCCAACTAAGATACATTGACACATTTACCCTGCCTGCTTCTGTATCCAGAATATATTCCATTCCTAACAATTTTCCTTTAAAAAAACAAAGTTGGCAGTATCAAATAGTCTTAATCTGAACTTTTACCTATTTACCTATCACACTGCCAGCTTTGATTAATTAGTAGTTTGCTGTTCCATCCTGAAACTTTTGCATTGCCACAGGCACACACATACATACTTCCAAAGAAGGGCATTACATAGTCTTTCTAAAGTTGACTTCTCAGTATTTCAAAATCGAACTCTTTCAGTATATAAAATCCAAAAGAAAAACCATCATACTTTAATTTGTTTATTGGTAAACATCATTTCCCATTTCCCCACCGTTAAGAACGTTACATCGGTTAAAAATTACTATCTACCTTCGTGTAAGGTATCTAAATTCTAGAAATCCAGCCAAATCTTTCAAGTTGTGTTTTGAAAGGCGCCGAGGAAGCGCTGTTAGGATAAATCAAATTCGAGTCCGTTGTCTGCCTAAAAGGACCTAAATCCTTGTGGAAGTTTCTTAAACCTCTCAGAATGTAATCCCCCCCCCCTCTTCAGAAACTCCAGACAACTGGGATTAAAATTTTTCATTCTGGCCCTCGCTAAGGAAAACCGACCTCCCAGAGAGCCAAGCAAGGTTCCTTTCAGGACAATAGAGAACTGTGATGCAAAAGAACTCCAGACGGAAGAGGGCGAGGAGAATTCGCCTCCGCGCGCGTTCTCATTAGCATGGGTAAACCTACTTCCAGCACGTGGCCAGTTGGGGTGGGGTGACTGGTGCTCTCCGCACGTCGCCCCGGAGGTGTTAGGACTGGGAGTTGTTTTCCTGGCCAGGTCCGCGCATCCACCCCTGGGCACACGCCTGGCCTTCCCACCCGCAGCCACAGCGCAGACGCAGCCTCCCACCGTCTCCCCTTCCCCGGGGAGGGGCGGAGCAGCCGTGGGTTCCGGGTCGCAAACGGAAGTGCACAAATTTGAATTCTGCTAGCCGTTGGATGGGGCTGAGCCGGGTGGGCGTACGGCAGCGCTGCGGTCGACGCGAGCGGTAACGCAGCCACCCTGGGACTTCTGCTCCGCGCCTGGTGAGGACTCGTCCCGGAGGGACGGAGGGTCCCGGGCGGCCGGGTAGGTGTGAGCGGCAGGGGCTGCTTCTGCGCGCTGGCCGGTGCGGCCGGCTGCTCTCGAGCCCCGAAGGAGGGAGGGCTTTACCGAAGGGTGCTCGTTGTGGCTCCGGAGACCGGCCCCCTCAACGCAGAGAAATGACAGCCCTGAAATGCCTCGAGGGGATTTAAGCTGAAATCCGAGTATCCTTTGTGTTTAAAACCGGGGTATTTTTCTTTCACACCTTGACATTTCTTGTGTACCGCAAAAATCTGAGCCCTATTGCTCATTTAAACTGGCTACAGTAGCAGCGGTGGCTTACAGATGTTAAGTTTGCTAACAATGGGGAAAGGGGTCTAGTGTCACCCACCCCCAACCCCCACCCGTTCCGTCTTGTCCCGTCCTCGCTTTTCACCCTCTTTCATTCATTGGGTGACTGTGTTATTATTGAGTTATTTTAGAGGAACTCGGTGCCTCAAGAATTGAGTTTTCTTGGAGCGTTTTTTTGTTTGGGTTTTCTTTTTGTTCATCTTTTATGATGAACTGGACTCTCTCAAAACCCCGACAAAAAGCCATACTTTTTTGAATAGCTTAGATGTGCCACGGTACACATAAACTTTCTTTTGAAAGAAGTTCTACATTTTTGCCTTGTTGAAAACTGTCAGGTTGCTTGTGTGTTTTGTAGAGAAAAAAAGGATACAGAGATCCCTTTGAAGGTTTTAGCAACTGGGTAATGTGTGGTCAAAATGTATAAATATTATTTTAAAGTGGTACTTAGTAACATCCAAAGTAAAAGTCATTTCTTTATCCTCCTTCATGCCTGCTAATGAATGCTGTTTTAAGTATTCACCAAGAAGGGAAAAAATGAAATAGCAAGATCTTTGAAATGAAAGTGTTTTCGGTGAGGGTGCCACAAAGCTAATTGGCGGTCCTTTCCCAAAGAGTGCAGTCAAATCTGCTAATTTCATGAATGGTACCTGCAAGTCACCTGTTAAAGATTTTCTGTATCCTAATGTGCTTTTGCTCCCAGTCTCTTCCTCTGCTTTTGTTGTTGTTGTTTTTACCCACACCAGTGTCATACTTCATTGTATGCATACTCCTATAAAGGCTTCGTCAATGCTAATGCCTGTCCTCAAACTTCACAGATTTTAACTTTCTACAGGGTGGACTTGGATAATTGCCTTTTAGAGGAAAAGTTAGACAATTCTACCAGAGGTTTAAAAGCATGGTCTTCCTAGAAAAACTTGATCAATATATTAGTTAAAGACATACAACTAGAACCAGACTTCTTGCTTAGTAGAATTCCCATCCCTAGTGCCTCTTAGCTGTGTGACCTTGACTAGGGAAGCTGTTTAACCTCGCTGATTCAAGTCTCTTAAGTAATGGGGATAAAGACTTCCTTGTGTGGTTTTTGTGGGAATACAAGGAACTATATTACATGTTTATGAAAAATGGTTCATGTATACAGATGTATAAAATATAGCTACTAACCATGGTACAACCATAGCATGAATTTTCATTAACCTTTTCAGTGTATATGAGATAAATACAGTTTTCATAAGTAAACTAGGATCTAGTAATTTGTTCTTATATAACTAAGAAAAGCGAAGATCAGAAACTAGATTTAACTTAAAAAATTAATTAGTTTGTGTGATTTGTGTGTGTGTGTGTGTGTGTGTGTGTGTATGCATGCATGCATGTATGCATGCTTTATGTCAAGAGGCATTGTGGTCCGATATGTAGGGACCAAGAGAACTTGTTTCCTGGGGATTGTCACTTGTGAGAGCTTTTTCTTTCTACCCTGTTGGGTTCAGGAATCAAATGCAAAATTTCAGGCTTGGTGGTAGGTCACTTCACTAGCTGAGCCATCTTACTGTCCTAAAATAAGACATTTTGCAAGTAATACTTTTGTCTCATTCTTATGTCTCCAGCTGCTATTTGTAAAAATTTGTAAGAGTTTTCCCATTTTATTCAATATGTGATTCAAATCTCAGCTTCTTTAAAAAAAAAAAAAAA